>OW387799.2:5582500-5636327 GCA_936446665.2 Synanthedon andrenaeformis | reverse complement strand
GTTAATACCGTTAATCAACCTGTTTTTGTTCAGCAAAAACCTTTTTGCGTTCGTTGCCGTATTTTTGGTCATAATCTTAACTCTTGTACTCAACCTCGCATTATCGGTTGTTTCAAATGTGGACTTAAAGGTTTCAAAACTTCGGATTGCCCTACATGTAATCAGAAGACTAGTAATACTCCAAAAAACTACAAACGGACTTAAAAAGCGTTTCAAATTTTGACGTTAATGACTGGAACTGTTGGATCTTAACTCTTAAAAATTTCTTCTCTTGCTACAAAATTTCTTCTACATATTACGCGGAAGAAAATGATTTTAAACGTCCTTTTATTAACGTGAAAATTAATGACTTAATTATGTTGGGTTTATTGGATTCAGGAAGTTCTGTTACCATACTTGGGAACAACTCTCACCTGAAAATCCTTAAACTAGGCTACACGCTTTTTAAGTCCGACTTTATTACTATATCTACTGCTAGTAACCAAAAAATTAAATCTCTAGGCTACTTTGAACTACCTCTATCCTTTAACGATCAGACTCATTTACTGAAAGTTTTTGTGTTCCCAGAATTATACCCCTCCTTGATTCTTGGCATTGACTTTTGGAAAAACTTTAACCTCCTTCCCTCTATTTTATCATGCGACAATTTACTAGACGCAAAATGCTCGTCCCTTCAAACCGTTGATAGGAAAGTGTTACCCTATGAATATCTAACTACGAATCAGAAGGACATAGCAGATAACATTATTCAACGTTTCAAAAGTATCTCTTTCGAAGAAAAGGGAGTTTTGGGCAAAACGCACTTAATCACGCACAAGATCGATACAGGCGATTCTCCACCAATTAAACAAAGATGTTACCGTTTGTCTCCACAAAAGCAGAAAGCATTAATCAATGAAGTGGATAAAATGTTGGAATGGAATGTCATCGAACCATGTGAAAGTCCATGGTTATCTCCAGTGCTCATCACTCCTAAGAAGAATGGCGAATGGCGTTTCTGTGTGGATAGCAGGAAGCTTAACTCCGTCACTCGTCGTGATGCTTACAGTTTACCTTTGATCAGTGAAATTTTAGACAACCTTAAGAATGCTAAATACCTCTCGAGCATTGACATTGCGAAGGCTTTTTGGGAAGTACCTCTTAATCCTGCAGACAAAGATAAGACTGCTTTCTATGTTCCTGGAAGAGGCATGTACAGATTCAAAGTAATGCCCTTTGGCCTAACTAATTCTCCAGCTACTCAACAAAGACTAATGGATAAGTTATTTACTCCAGATTTTGACAACAAAGTGTTCTGTTATTTAGATGACATTGTCATCATCAGCGAGACTTTCGAAGAGCATATCTCTCTTCTTCTAAAAGTTCACGAAAAACTTTCATTCGCTAACTTAACGGTAAACTTAGAAAAAAGTCAATTTTTCAGAAAAGAACTTAAGTACCTGGGATTCGTCGTGGATGAACATGGTCTAAGAGCCGACCCAGATAAAATTCGTTCTATTCTGGAATATCCTACACCAACTTCAAGAAAAGAAGTTCGAAGATTCATCGGCACTTGTAGCTGGTTTCGAAGATTTATCGCGAATTTTAGCACAATTGCATCTCCACTTAACCGGTTGACCTGCTCAGGAAAGAATGCTCCAAAATTTATTTGGAATACTGAAGCTGCATCAGCTTTTCAAAAACTTAAGGAAGCCCTCGTTACTGCGCCTATTCTTGCCTGCCCAGATTTCAACCTTCCGTTTGCAGTCCATTGTGATGCGTCAAATTCTGGCACGGGAGCCATGCTTACCCAACTTCAAGACGGTAAGGAAGTCGTCATAGCTTATATGAGCAAAGCCCTAAATAAAAATCAGCAAAACTATTCTACTACAGAGAGGGAAACACTTGCTGTTATAATTGCATTAGAACATTGGCGATGCTACCTCGATAATGGTAAAGAATTTACCATTTACACTGACCATGCTGCTCTTAAATGGTTCCTGAATTTATCAAATCCTTCAGGAAGACTTGCTCGCTGGTCACTACGTCTGTCTTGCTTCAACTTCACCTTGAAACATAAGAAAGGGAAAGAGAACGTTGTTCCAGACCTTTTGTCCAGATCTAAAACACTAGAATCGGAGGATACTCTTCAGGGAGTGAATCCTATTACAGTAGACCAACCCCGAGCTAATCGTGATTTGGAACATTACAACAAGATCTTGATGGGTTGCCGAAATAATCCAGACTCCTACCCAAACTATACGTTTAAGGATGACAAACTCTACCGTTGCATCCACTCCACTGATAGCCTAAATGACGACTTTATTTGGAAGGAAGTTCCACCACCTGAGGATAGGCTGTCTCTTGTCAAACGAGATCATGGTTCTCCTCAAGATCCTCATCTGGGAATCTTCAAAACCTACAAGAAGCTTTCGTTAAGATACTATTGGTCCGGCATGTTTAAAGATATCGCTAAATTCATTTCTAATTGTGACACTTGCCTAGCTTATAAACATCCAAACCATTCTCCTTATGGCCCTATGGGTAAACCTAAAATTTGTTCTAGACCGTTTCAGTCTATATCACTAGATCTCATGGGTCCCCTTCCCTTGTCAAGAAAACGTAACCAACATATTTTAGTTATCAATTGTACCTTTACTAAGTATACTTTAATCTTTCCTTTAAAACGTGCAACTGCGCCTAATATAATTTCTATTTTAGAAAATTCTGTCTTTCTTGTTCATGGTGTTCCTCAAATAATAATCATGGATAACGGTCCCCAATTTCGGTCTCACGAATTTAATACCTTTGTAAAAAAATATAAAGTTCCTTTTATATTCTACTCTCCATTCTATTGTCCCCAAGTTAATCCTACGGAAAGGTATAACAGGACAATAGGTACTGCTCTAGCTGCATTAGTTGGTGATGACCATAGATCTTGGGATGTTCACCTTCCTAAAATCCAATTCGCTATGAACAATTGCGTTAATGCTGTGACTGGTTTCACTCCATCATTTTTAGTTTTTGGGCGGGAAGCTATTCCTTGTGGCTCATTTTACACTCCAACACAAAATCTCGAGGAGATTGTTTTTCTACCCCGCGATATTTATGCTGAAAATACTGGTTTCCTCTCGTCTATTTTTGATAAGGTTCAATCTACTTTATACATAGCGCACGCTAAAAATAGTGCTCGTTATGATCTTCGACGTTCTTTTAAGGAATTTAATGTCGGTGATACCGTTTGGCGTAAGAATCAAGTATTAAGCAATGCTGGTTCGTACTTTTGCTCTAAATTGGCCCCTAGATTCGTTAAGTGTAAAGTTTCTAAAAAGCTTTCACCGTTAGTGTATATTCTCGAAGACACCAACGGAACTAAGGGCAAATGGCATATCAAAGACATTAAAACCTAATTAAACTCAGTTTCATCATTTCATCTCATTTATTCATTATTCAAAATTTTTATTTTATTTTATTATACAAGCTTATAAACTAAAGTTTTGGAGCAAATGCTCTATTTCTTCTACGCATATGCTAATGCCGCGAATCCTCCACTTCAAGCTCTAAAGCTTGAAGTTTAACTATGTAAGATGAGTCTTACGTAGTTATATCTTCATCTCTTAAGTGCTATACTTAGCACTCTACACGAGCGGCTGACTACTCGTTAAATTAAGCCCTAGGTCATTATTTTTTTTACAAAGGAGCGGCTGACAACTCCTTAAATAAGCCTTACCCGTCATTTGGGATCACCCTTTTCGAGTGGCAGTCATTGAATGTGAACTCCACCCGTACCAGAATGATAGAAGACGGTGTGTTTGAAGATGAATGCTTGAGCATGTCTGATGATGTATGAATCTGCAAAGCTGTGTCCCCTGGATCTTTCTGGTTTTTAATCAAAATTTTCTCGGTCGAAAATTTTTCTGGGGTTGTCGGGGAAATGTAGCGTGTTCATACACTTCATACATCACTGCTGGATGCGCTACTAACCTGGATAACGCCTCAGATCCTGTATTTTATATATTTTTCGGCCTACATGTCATTCACGTATCATTTACATCACATTTTTCCCTTGTTTCCTTATTATCTTACCGACAGCCTGTTTTCAGAATGTCTGCTATACTTTTTCCTATATTTTATCATACGTTTTACATGCATTTAGTCCTCATATAATTTCAAAAACGTAAATTTATATATTTTTGACATAATCTCTTTGTTTATTTATTTCGTCGCCATAGTTCCCATAATATTTTGACATCATGCTTTCTCATTACATTGTTGCTTTCTCGCTCATTTTTTATTCCTTTTTATATACAACCTCACCTCTAAATTTGAAATGTCCTGGCCATATATATTTATTATTTTCTAAATTTAATTTTCAAAATATTATTTCGAAGGTTTTCCAGCCGGCTAGACGGATGAAAATCAATGAGGGTGGTGTCGCTCCTCTCTGCGATACAACATTAAAATTTGGCCTGTCTTGCCTCTATCTGCTTCGTGTCATTCCGGAAGTCGGTGCTGAGACTCCGGACGCACTTCACTAGAGCAAATTTCACTTCGCGTCGTTCCGTGAGTCGGCACAGAGACTCCGGACGCACCCATCTCCGCTTTTCGTCTGCATCGTGTCGTTCCGGGAGTCGGTGCTGAGACCCCGGACGCACTTTTCTACTGCACGCTTCACTTCGTGTCGTTCCGTGAGTCTGTGCATAGACTCCGGACGCCCCATCGCCTCTGCCCGTTTGCATCGTGTCGTTCCGGGAGTCGGTGCTCAGACCCCGGACGCACTTCACCACTGCACGCTTCACTTCGTGTCGTTCCGTGAGTCTGTGCAGAGCTCCGGACGCACCCATCGCCGCTGCCAGTCTGCATTGTATTGTTCCGGGAGTCAGTGCTGAGACCCCGGACACACTTCACCACCACCCCAGACGCTGTTTTTATTTTTTTAATCTGTATTTAATCACCTGTACATCATTCATAACACTACACAACTTTCAATTCATCCATTTTTATATATATTTATTTGTTGTAAATATTCTCTAAAATATATCTGTAAATATCTATTTCATTTTTTTATTTTATCTGTCGCTTCACGACAATATAACCTATAATGTTGAAATAAGGACTTTATTTTGTCTTTTAAAAAGTATGTACAAAAAAACGATCCCGAGAATCTTCTGAGAGTGAAAATAATAAGACAATTTCGTGTATTTAATTTACTTATCGCTTCCGCTTATGAATTGTACTATACCTAAAAGCTAACATTTAATATTTCTATTTTCATTTCGTATGCAAATGTGATAATAAGTGCATAAATAAACAATCATTCATTTTATTATAATTTAGATAAGCGTGTCTTTCTAGATCTTGTCATAACTGCGATATAGGACTTATTAAAGCACCATAAATAAGCCTTTATGGAATTTCACTAGCTTTTGTTCGTTACTTCGTTCGTCTATATTTATAAATCATGTCCTGTCTTTCAAGCTGGAACCAACTACAGATTTAAAAAAAAATACATGTCAGTCATTGGACTGCACGTCAGAAGTAAAAACAGCTTGACAAAATTATTGATCGCAAGAAATACAAGAAAAAATTTCTGACAATGACAATAAAACTTGAACAATTACGTGTTTATTTTTTGAATCGTCAGGACATTATGTTACATGTGACATTTAACATATTATATTTTATTGTGACATTTAACATGTGAAAATGTAGACGACCTTTTTGGAACATCGCTGGCTGTTTTGTATTTTTATTTGAAATTGTGTGTTCAACTGTTTCTATGAACACAGTGTTCAACTGTATTCTATTTTTATACTGTGTTCAACTGTGTTCAACAGCTAGTAGGTATATAAAATAACACAAGTCAACACACTACATGAAAGAACAAGAAAACATGACATCACTCACCACGAAACAATCTGGCAATCAATATCTTTGTAAGTAAATAATAAATTGAAAACATAATAAGATTCTGTATTTGATTTTAAATAGCAGTTATAAATGTTTTAAGAGAAGAAGAAGCGGTCAAAGAAGGGTCAAAGTATCAAAATTAACAAATTGTGCATTTGTAAATCATTTATAAATGTCAATTTCAAATGAAGACAGTAATGTGCAAGTAACTTGCATTCATTAATATTGAAATAAGAATTATTTATTTAAGTTTTTTACAACTATAATATTACCTATAAAAATTATAGAGAATTTTTTTATTTTTGTATGTTTGTAATGAATAAACTCAAAAACTATTGAACCAATTTTGAAAATTCTTTCACATATAGACAGCTACATTATCAGCGAGTAACATAGTCTATATTTTATAAAGTTATGCGGGCGAAGTCGCGTGCAACAGCTAGTTTATTATAAGTTAGCTACTCGCGCCCGGTATTTTCTACAAAATTAAATGATATACCTACATAAATCTACCTCATTTATCGTTATTTCCATTAACGAAAACCATATCAAAATCCGTCCGGTGATTCAGAAGAAGTTAGCGAAAAAACATGAGATAGGGGTGGACAGGGACTTTATTTTATACTTAATATATGACTAGCATCTCTCTCCCGTCTTCGCACAGATGCATTTTTTCTGCAATTAAGTATATACCCAAGCTTTCTTCGTTTTTCCGTCTTTCCATTAGTGAAAACCAAATGAAAATACGTTGGGCGGTTTAGAAGAAGTTAGCGGAGAAATAGACAGGGGTGGACAAGCGACTTTTTTTGTATAATATGTACCTATATAGATGATAGATATAGATATAATTTACTTATATAAGTTTCTTTTTTTATAATTTCTAAGCCTCACAAAGTATTTTTAGACAGTTAAAAAGGCAAACGAAAAGATGTAATTTATTGATAAATTTAAGGCTACGGTAAGGAAAAAACCTGTATCAGTTCGCGAAAACGATTGACACACTTATAACCGCGACCTTCGTGGGTGGGATTTACAAAAAAAAAAAATTACTTAATTATTATCAGAGTTTAAAGAATTATGCGTCATTCGACAGAGTGAGGTGCATGGTATCAGTTTGAGAACAAAGCTAATATCCTCTTAGTTAACTGAGTTGTAACTTTATCAGTGCACAGGATTTCAAAATAATTCAAAATAATTTCGAGCATTGAGTTGTCAAGCGGGATTTGTAACGAGGAAAGTGTTAAGAGGTTTCAAACTATATATACTTTGCTTTGGACTGAAACATTTAGTTAATACAAATACATCGAACCTTAAATATTATACACTAGCTGTTGCACGCGACTTCGCCAGTTTAACTTTATAAAATATAGCGTATGTTACTCGCTGATAATGTAGCTTTCTATAGGTGAAAGAATTTTCAAAATCAGTAAAATATTTTTTGAGTTTATTCATTACAAACATAAAAAAATTCTCTCTATATTATTAGTATTAAAATTAAAATACCTTAACTGAGACATTTAAAATAAATACTTTCAATAATTAAAAAAAAAATAAGAAATCTCTAATTAACTTTTAAATTCTCTCTTATTTAAGGCAGGACACACTGCATTTCACAGTCATTTGAACATTACGTCTGGCGGCAGTAACCACCCTCTTAGACAATACCACCGCGAAATGACAGCATGTGAGTTTGAAAGTGGGTAAGTAAGGGATGTTGGAGCAAATTTTGTTATTCCTTATCCTTAATCCTTCTATGGTCAACAACGCATTTGCAACGCCTCTTGAGTTCTTGTTATGCAGGCGACGATATAGTCACCTACCATAAAGTGAACCGTCAGTACCTACCATCTAATATTGATCGTTGCTTCTTCTGGGTGAGCTCGATCCATTTCTAATAATAAAAAAAAGAGTTTTACTAAAGAAACAAACATGTTTTTAACAACATTAAAGAATAGATAGCAATTAATTAATCCCGCATTCGCCCTCCTTTGTAACAAAGGAATAAAAGACCTTTCTTATTGAATTTTTATTATTTATTTATCTACTATATCTACTCACGTTGACAACGTCGCTAAAAATAAAGCATTGCAACAAAACACGACAAGAAAATCAACGTGCAATTATAAATTCCCATCGCAGTAGTACGTCAAGGTCTCATATGACCTAGGACACTGTTTATACCTACTTAGTGCGTCTATTTCTTGCCTAAGAACTAGGAAATGCAATACGGAAGTTGCACTGCATGAATAATGTACAAGGCCGAGATAGGATGCTATCTTTATACATTGTTGACACTATATAATAATTAGATTTATAATCTTAATTGTAAAGCAATTTCAAAATACAACTGAGTTGCAAATGAAACACTGAACGAATTGATTGAGATATATAGACACTAGCGACTTACTTCGTCTTCTCATGGCTACAATTTTATATACAAAACTTTCCTGGCTTATAGCTTTTTCGATAAGCACCTTTTAGCGTTGCCTGTGTTCTAAACGAAGATGACCTACCATAAAGTGGACTGTCAGCTTGTCCGACGTCCTAAACATCGAAAAAGTTTACTTAGTTAATTATTATACTATTAGTGAAATTTTGTGATATGAAAACCGCATTAAAATCTGTTGTGTGGTTTAGGAGGAGTTAGCGGATATAGTTACTTACAGACGCGGAAAGCATCTATATTTTTTTTTACATATTATTGGTAATTGTGTTTTCAAAATAAATAAAAAGGTATCAATATTAATAATAAATCTGTAAGGGTCGGTCATGGAGTAAGTTACTCTGTTTTCAGAGATATCGTGTTTATAGGCCTTATACATGATACTGAAACTAAATTAACGATTTTTAGAATTTTTTTCTGTATGTATGTATGTATACATACAGAAAAAACTCCATAACTCTGAAACGAATTAACTGATTTTCATGAAAGTTGGTAGATAATTATTTGGACGTACGGGACACAGGATAGGCTACTAAATATTTTTCAACGCGGACGAAGTCGTGGGCACTAGTTTTTAATATTAATATTATTATTCCGAAACAACTATCACATTTACTATCTATATATATAAAAATGTTGTTTTGGTTTTTGTATTACTCAAAAACTAGCCGACGGTTTGACTTGAAATTTTTACACAAAATCCGCTTTGCTTCAATAATTGATCATATATCTATTTTTCCCTTTTTTTACGGCGCCATCTGCCGAAAGCGAGGAGGACTAACTCGCCAACGAGAACCGCTGTCACATTTAAAGTGGAAGTTAGCCGTTGTTATGACAGCCAAGTTAATAGGTATAAGACTGAACCACAGAGAAGCGTGGTCGGGTTCAGCTAGTTTAATATAAAAATCTTAAAAAAATGACGCAAGAAATTCAACGGATTAACAAGATCACAATTTAGCAACATCTTGTCTTCGTGTTACAAAAATTGCAGAAGTGATCTCCATCTTGTATCGCGTTCGTTTAATCTTTCTTCCTATTTTGCACAATTCACAATTATGTTACTATTAATAGTCGCAACTATCGGCTCTTATTAAGTCACGTAATAGATACGGTGACGTAACAACACTTGTGTTATTTTTAAACCGATTACGTTATTGTTCAGTGCAATATTTAAAAACACCGTAACATTTTTTGCACGTCAGCATATTACAGTCGACATAGTTATTATAATATTTTATTATGTACAACGATAACGGGCGACATAGCCTCCAAAAGTTAATATTTTATCTCATACTAGCTGTTACACGCGACGCAACTTTATAAAATATAACCTACTTACTTTCTCATAATATAGCTCTCTAAAGGTTAAATAATTTTTAAATTCGGCCCACTTGTTTTTGAGTATTCATTACAAACATACAAATCTTGTTTCTTTATAATATTAGTATATAAGTATAGATGTATAGATTATACGTATGCCTAGAGATGGAAGGTCACATGCGAGTCAGATATTAGTCTGACAGCATAGAACAGACCATCACGAAATTCAGCTTCCTTGGTGCTTAATCTTCGAAATCAGTTTAAAGCTGATTCTGCTGCAATATCAAGTTATGCTTAAAGACATGCTAACTACGAAGAATATCACAATACCGGCTTAGAATTTCAAATTAATGTGACAGTTAAAAGCTAACTTAATTAAGCTAGCTGAAACAAACTTTATTGTAGAGACATAGAGTTCTATTTTCAGATTTTTTAAAACTGTTTAGATCATCATTTACGTAAATAGCCAGTTCCAGAAAAAAATCAGTGAGACCAATGTATGCGTGGTATCGGAGATAAAGCTTAATTTAGATCTTATATATATATATATATATATAACTAAATTAATTATTTATTTAAGACCGATATCTTCTGCATGTGGTGCTACTTCTCCGCGACCATCATGCTGCGGTGGTGACCATCATGCTTATCTTAACCTTGGTCCTGCTACATAAAAGGGAGCGAATGCTCATACCATACCAGTCTTTTGAAATTTTTAAACAGGATTAATTTCTCCTGCCTCTGCTACCTTTGCCTTGTATTTTTCCTTACATCACTAGTTGAAGAATGTGATATCTATCGCCCCTCATCGATATGACATCATCCCATTCTTTTGATTTTAGGTACCTAACCCATTGCATTGTAAAATGAATATATTCCTTACATTCTATTTTGTACCTAAAAAGTGTCGTTAAATACAGAATGTGACTATGAAGACTCGCCTTAAGTCGTAAAACAACAAAATGGGCAAAATGCCATTGACCTATAAAAGCTTGACAATAAAACGTGGCAGAGTATTTCCTGCCTTTCTGCGCCCGCGCCGACCTCATGCGGATATCGCTACCGGTGAAAGATAATAAGTACTGTTTGCAAAAAAACTTCTTTAAATTTATGCAAAAAATATATATTTGATCATAATCGTTAACTTAAAGTAATAAAGATTTGGTATAGGTAAAAACGCAAACAGATCACTATATTACGAGGAGGAAATCTTCAAAAAGATGAACACATGCCGCAAGCAATGAAAATGTGCTATGTGCGATTTTCACCCAGTAAAACCACCAGTCGGAATGGGCGTGGTTCTAATACAGATGGGACTTTGGAACCATCCTCGGTAAACAGAGGATAACAGCACTTTGTTTTATACCATTTAGATATTTTTTTACAATATAATATTATGTGGAAAAACTATATAAGCTATGAAGAATGGAAAATTTTGAAGGGAAGCAAGCCTAAGATCAGCTCACATCAAGAGGCGCCGCGACGCGACTTTTACATTTTAAGGCAGCAATACAATATAGAACTAATGCACTACATAAAAGGGTATACAGTTCAGTGAGCACGCGAAAGTGGTGTCGCGATACGTCAAATCGTGTTTCGTCGCGTCGCCTTTCTGTGTGAACTGACGTTAGGGGCTGAAAAATGAAGATATATTCGAAATTTTTTCAAAATAAAACTATCCTATTCTTTATTCTAAGGAGAAGTTCCATTAATAGAAGAAAAAAAAATGTTTTGACTATGAAATACTTCTTCACAATGTACTGTATTTTTTTTTTGGTTGTTGGCTTATTGAGGTTAGTAACCTAGTCTAACTCATTCACACATAGTACTAACACATTCTCCTACATGCTGACCGTACACGCCCGCGCAAACATGACCTTCCCCAATGTCGCACTACGCGGGCACCGTTTGTTGCGGCGACATTAAACTTTATCTTTCTTAATTTAATTTAATTCTATTTTGTCGAGTTATATGCTTGTACTTCAATATTTTACACTATCTTTTATTAGTAAGAAAAAAAATCACGAGTCATCTTTCTTCATTGTTATTCATCTCATTTCTACCGTGAGCCTGTCTGAGGACCACAACAAAAAAAAAAAAAAATTAGACAAAAGAATCAGAAGTTTACACCCATATATCATTTTATATGTTACTATCTTTTAGTAAGAAAAAAATTTCACAAGTCATGATCTTTCTTCGTCATTCATCTTATCTTTGTTTATTTTTTAGGAAATTATCTTTGTTGTGATTCATCTCATTTCTACTTTCACAAGTGTCCAACTCTAAAAGCTACTTCGCCATTTGGCTTCTATTGGGGTTGCATTCATAACTCCTTCAACCACAATCAATGAAGAGCCTTACTTGGTCATCGCTAAGAATAAACCGATTCACGATTCAACACCATAAAATACAATTACACCACGCTGGCCTTTCCTCGGCCATACGACACCATAACTTTATGGTAATCCAACCATTCATTGACATTGTACAATGTGACATCATTAAAAAACTTTATTTATAAGACATTGTTGAGATAGTCATGTTGGTGGTAGTTTTTAGACACTTAGTTATTATTATTATTTTTCTTTTCTTTCATCTTGTATTATATCTTATTACTGTTAGTATATAGTATATATAAACAATTTGCTTTTATTTTATATAATTATTTTAAAAAAATTAAAAATATATATAAAAAAATATATATAAATATTAAAAAACTAGCGGCCCGCTCCCGGCTTCGCCCGGGGTGTATTTTTTCTAAAATAAACGTAGCCTAAGTTACTCCTTATTACATCAGCTACCTGCCAATAAAAGTCCCGTCAAAATCGGTCCAGCCATTTCAGAGATTAGCCGGAACAAACAGACAGACAGTCAGACAAAAATTCTAAAAAATGTTATTTTGGTGTATGTACCGTATATATATTCATATGCATGTAGTAAAAAACGGTTATTTCAATATTACAAACAGACACTCCAATTTTATTTATATGTATAAATGTATAGAAGATGGGTCTAGTTGCCTGCAAATAAATGAATTTGAATTTATTAAATCCACGAAAACTATGAACTTACGCTTTTTAATCACTTAACCCACACCCGACGTAATAACGGGGCATTATAAGACATAACATTTAATATGTTTATGTTGTCTTCTTTACATAGTCTATATACTAATATGATGAGAGAAGATTTGTATGTTTGTAATGAATAAACTCAAAAACTACTGGACAGATTTTTAAAATTCTTTCACCTATAGAAAGCTACATTATCAGCGAGTAACATAGACTATATTTTATAACGTTAAATAGCTAGTATAAAATAAAGTCACATCCCGCTGTCTGTCCCTCTGTATGTACGGTTAGATCTTTAAAGTACGCAACGGATTTTAATGCGGTTTTTACTAATGGAAAGATCGTTAAAAGGGATACGTTATTATATACATTTTGCAGAAAAAATCCGTGCAAAGCCGGGGGTGGCCCGCTAGTATTTTATAAGACTTAGTTTTACATGTGTGTCTTTGTAATTATAGCTCCCAAACGGATGGGCCAATTTTGGTTCCTTTTTTTTGTTTGAAAGCTGACGTGATCGCGATTGTTCTTCATAAATACGTCATAAATATAAGTCATAATAAGTCTTCATAAATAATTCATAATACGTCTTCATAAATTATAACTAATTTATGAAGACGTATTCAGGCATTTAAAGATCATCGGCTCATTTCCTAGTTGAGGAAGAGATTCACAAACTTCCACAGGTATAGATTTGAAATTTGGTGCAGTTACTGTTACTTCGGTGATATTTTTATGACATGGTAACCTTGAATTGATGCTGCAGCACAAGTGTTCTGCGGGACACCCAACTCCTCAGCAACTTACAGCAGATATAGCGTGTCAGGCCCAATAGGAAGTTGAGGAGTTAGTTTATAAATTTAATTATAGCTTGTTAACAGCTTTTTACAATCATACAATGTATTTAAAAAAAAGTATTTAAAAAAGCCGAAGTCCATAGCTTTCGCTGTTCGAGTAACCTCTCACATGTTTATCATGAGTGCATCAAAAATACATTCATGCAACACGAAGTATGTTTACTAACTATTTTATCCACATAATCTTGAACCTGGCATCGTACCAATAATGTCACGGTCTCAAACAACTTGCGAATAGCAATTTTATTCACGTAAACATCCGCACTTTATATCTAACGGACTTTACTTACATATTTCCATATATCTATTTCCGATTCATTTACGACGCTATAATAAAATTCGCAAAATTTGAACGATTCATATCTATAACGCGATAAGATGTCAAAATTATAAATAAGCGTTGACAGAGCAAAAAGGGGCTTTTATTTTTGTTCTATCTACGTAAGTGAGTTAGAAAGAAAGAAGTAAATTTATACCGCAAAGTATTTTCGTAGTTCTAAAATTTGCTCACTGAATATTTTTGGTAAATGCCTGTATTTGTTCATATGAACAATATTTTTTCTAGATGAAAGGTACCTTTACTCTGTATGCTTTTCTGTAACCCCAACAATTTTTTGAGTAGTTAACTTGATTATACAAAAATATGTTTTGTGTCATAAACTATCCTATTTTAACCTCCCAGTCAATTTCATTACACTTTTTGTAAAACTAGAATTTTGAAAATAAACAATACATTTATGAATATGTAGGCTATTGAGGTACAAGTTAGGTTATTAATATGAACTAAGTAACTGGGAATCAATATATATTCCGTCCGTTTGAGAATCTGTCCAGACCTGATTTTGGTGTAGGTACCTACTGTAAATCTTGAGCCTGAGAAGATTAATGAAAAATATTAACTACATATTTCTAAAACAACAAAGTATGTACCAATTGCTCAGTAAATAAATGAAATCTCGAATTTATAAGAATTCAAATATAACCCTTATAAGTTCTGATCTGAGTAGCGGGGCTTTACAAGAGGTGTACCTATTTGTTTATTGCGTCACTTGCTCTCACACATGTTGCGACATTGCAGTTGCCGTCGACGATTGTCGCCGCGGCAATTAGGGATGCCCACATGATTTATCGATTAGCGATATTATAGGATAAAATGTGTCCCAAAAAACATGCTAATGTTTAAATCCCGGACATTATTCAATCCCAAAGTCGTAGTCTTACTTCCAATTGAATTTTTCAACGTTTCCCAGTTCCAATGGAGGAATGGCGTCGACAAAAACGAAAGCTTTTAAGGTCTACACACCAAAGTCCCGGTAAACCCGCACCCCTTTAGATTTCCCCATCGGATGCGAAATTATTAACTAAATAGATGTCATATAACATCTGTCAAAATGGAGCATTTAATGGCAAGACGAAATAATATACAAGGCAAGCCGCCTTTCGGCATTAAACATACAATAATATAGGTACATATAAGAGTGTACTACGACTATGTGTTCTGTTGTGTTTCAGCCTATTCACCTATCTTTTGACCCTTACACATCACACTTAAAAATAGGTGGGCCACTTACATTTCTCCTGGCGTTCCTTGCATTTATCTTATATTAGTTTTATAGAACATATACATATACTATAACAATACTAAAATTTTATTGGATAGGTAACAGAAACGCTAAACCAAAAGACATTATTATATACTTTATACCTTATACGTAATTATCGACAATTATGTCAATACATCGTTACATCACTAGTAACTTGCTGAAGTGTCTAGTTGGGTGCGGTCGCTCGCCTTGCAAATCCACACACTTAGCCGTATACACTGTAGCGATAGGAAAAAAAATGTTTATTATTTGTAAATTTTCATTATTTACAAGTGAAAAAGTTACCGTTAATTTAGAACTACTGTTGTTATTCTGAAAAGATTGCTCTTGAAAACAGTTCTTTTTACTAACAGAGCTTGTTTCCTGCTACATTTCTATCTTTTTTGCTAACCATGCAGGATAAAAATAATAATAAAAGTTAAAGATCATAAATAACAACTTTATTTAATAAAATATTGGACTGTCTGTGTCTGCATGATGTCTGCATGCGTATGTATGATTAATTCTCAACGTCACTTTACACTCACCACTGACTCTCACTGTCACTTTTTAACAGAACTAACACTTGCCTGAGGTTTCCCCTGTGTTAAATAAGAATTTCGCCGTATACACCATGGTCTAATTTCCCAATCACCCATAGATACGTGTAGCTTAGTGTGTTAATATAAACTATTTCTATATGAAATCCAGAAATGTTAATAAACTTAGTTAAGTTTGTTTTTGTTTATTCTAAAAATATTTACTTAATTCTTATGTGTCATCAACGAGACAGAATATTGAGTGTCAAGGTTTTGTTGACAATAAATTAAAGTGATATATGTAAAAAAAATATTGGCCACGTAAACATTAAGTAGATGTAGATAAATCGCCATAAAATCTTGTCCTACGACAATAAGACGGTTATAAAGGCGCCATGAATAAATTTATTTGCCATTAACACATATTTTAGAAGCTAATATAAGATGCGATTTTCCTGCTATGCGGTATATAAATAATTATTTTAAATATTTTTAAATATTGAGAATATTTTTAAAAATAATAATTAATTATTATTATTTATTTATTTATTTGCTGAACATAGGTTACAATGGTTTTGAATACTCAAAACCCTGTTTTGAGTACAGTCACATCAATTTTATTAAAAACACAATTTTAGAATTTTCACTATTGCACACAGAGAATTTGTAAAATTATTTCATTTTTTTGTCGTCGCTACTATATTGTAATAAATCAAAATTAAGATAATTTTGTTCACAATTCAGAAGTCAATTGAAGACATTTGCGATAAGGTTTATTGTTTTGAAATTGTTATAGATCATAATAATATATTTTTATTGTCTTGATAAGGCTCGGCGCCCATTATCAGCATCGGCACGGCTGTGGATTTTAGGTGGCAAATAGTAATATATACATTAACGTCATGGCAATAAAGTAGAAATTTCCAATATATATGATCGTAGTAACAACAATACCGCTTCAGTACGTTTGAGGCTGCGGCGTCGGCAACCTTGAGGATGCTTCGGGATGCTTCGGGATGCTTCGGCATCCTTCGGCACGCCGAGGCAACACTCGGGGATAGCTTGCCCTGAAGAGAACGCAAAGAGACGCGAACTACAAATACGATGTGGAGATGCTCCGGCATGCTTAAGGACGCCTCGGCATCCCTAAGGACGTTGCAGCATGCCAAGGCATAGTTCCGATAGCTTGCATGTAAGGATGCCGAAGGATCCTTTTCCTTGCCGATACCGATAATGGGTGCCGAGCCTTAGATATACTCATTATTGCCTTCTTACTATGCTTATCACATTCATACAAAGCAGGAGTGAAAGACAGGTTAGGGGTAAAACGAAAAGGCTATGTCTTGTTTAAATAAAAAACTTAATTTTGCATTTGTTTCTCATACACAGCATAAAATAGTAAGAACTTATTGACTATAAAATATAGTATTTAAACCTCAGCCGTCTAACAGGATTGCTTTCATTGTAATCAATACTAATAAAAAATCTGTAAGGGTCGGTCATGGAGTAAGTTACTTTGTTTTCAGAGATATCGTGTTTATAGGCTAAATTGACGATTTTTAGAATTTTTTTCTGTATGTATGTATGTATGTTCCTCCATAACTCTGAAACGAATTAACTGATTTTCATGAAACTTGGTAGATAAACATTTGGACGTACGGGACACAGGATAGGCTACTTTTTTCTTTTTCAACGCGGACGAAGTCGTGGGCACCAGCTAGTAACAAATAAAGATACAGTTGGAATGCGCTTTACGAATATTTGATGAAATTACATAAACAATTATTTAACAAAAAACGAGATGTGTGCTGTTGTTGTGTGCTGCATGTACTCAAAATGTACCTTTATAATGAAGCCAAGCATGTCTCACAGGAAGAAACCTTATATTGGGATTACTTATTACTGTTTAACTAAATACTAGATTACGTTGCATTTGCTTATTTATTTTTTCATTTTCTTTTTCTTTGGTTATTTTCTATAGACCTTTACAATATTTTTAATGTATTTCGGCAGATGCGGTGACGGTGCTCTTAATGGTAGGTTGTAATCATACCGTCGCGTCGCCTATAAACACATACGAGTGCTCTATGAAACTTAAAATTACAAAAGATAAGTCCAGTCAAAAACTTTGCAGCTCCTAAAAAAAGCCGCAAAGTATTACACAATTTTTATTTATTTATTTAGAAATTTAAATATTTAGACGATCCCTAGGGAAGCTAATATTTTTTAGGGCAAAAAGTATCCTATATGTTAATCCAGGTAATAAACTTACTGTATGCCAAATTTTGCAAATCCCTTAAACGATTTTTGCGTGATTGAGTAATAAATATCCAAACTTTGGCCATTAGAATATTATTGGAATTACGATTAGGATAAGTAGGTTGTTTATTGTATATTTTTAATTACTATTACATAAAGACATTTCTCTTATATAATTCTAGTCTACAATACATTTGTAACTAAACTCCTCCGAAACGGCTTGACCGATTTTCATGAATTTTTTTGTGTATATTCGGTAGGTCTGAGAGACTTAACTATCGTAAACTATTTTTTATACTCCTAAATGATAAGGATGGCCTACTCCAAAAATGTTTTTATATGGCAAAATAACGTTTGCCAGGTCAGCTAATGAATAAATATATAAATAAATAAATAATACACACAATGTCTTTATATTTCAATCGATTTAACTGCACCTCTACAAATTGTTCTTAAGAGATATTTATATTGTTCCAGCTATCAATAAATCATAGTGATGGAGACAAGAAGACTACATTAAATTTAATCGCGATTTTAATTTGTCATGCCGCCTATTGATTTATTGTGAGCTCTTACTGTAGGCCATATTTAAAAGTCAATGTTGCCAATAATGTAAATAATAAAGGTAAGGTACTCACACGGGCACACACATATGGAGCGACAACGGACCAAAACCGTGTCAAGGCTTACAACTGATTTTTTTAAACTGGAAGTGCATGCGTGGCCACCACATGCAACCCTGTCTAAATAAAAATGTGTATTATCTTACGGAGATTAGTTGCGGTTGTGAGACCGGCTTAATGTGATAAGGTTATAACTAGATTTTTCACGCTTCGAATATAAATCAATGCATTTTCGGCTATGTATTAATTATGCGTGTAACTTTTTTCAAACTATAATAATATTATAAACTACTACCCCGCGTTGACACGCGGTTTGATTTAAATTGACATAGGCTAGGCGTCTACAGTTCTGCTTCGCTTATCCTCTAGAAGACCACCGTGAAATAACAGCATGTGTGCTGTTGTGTTTCAGTGAGTGATTAAAGGATGCCAGAGTCCATTATCCTCAATCCCATTATGATTCAGCACACTTGCAGAACCTGTTACATTGCTTGTGTTATAGGCGACAGTAGCCAAGTGGACTGTCATCCTATCTGTCGATATGAACATTAAAAAAAGAATCCTATGGCTTATGTTAAGATTGGACTTTTAAGAAGGACGTGGGCGACATTTTATTGCAGACGAAACCGCAGGCGAAATCTAGTGGGCGATAACCAGGTCGATTTCAAATTTTAATTAATGTGTAATAAGTATATAATTACAGGCATATTATGTGACTCAAATTTACCTATACCAAAAGCTATAAATGTATTTATTATGCGGATGTAATTAAAGGTTTTTTGGTAAACAATTCTTAAAATCCCTATTAACAAGCAAATTTGATTATTGATTTACAAATAAAACAACTCGCCAAATGTGTTGGTCGACGAGACAAATCAGTGAGAGGACTGGCCAAAAATATATGGCCGATTATAAACTATAAAAATGGATTATTTGAATTTCGAATTTAATAAATCGTTTCAAGATTCTGTTTTATCTATATTAGGTCTATACTAATATTATAAAGAGAAGATTTGTATGTTTGTAATGAATAAACTCAAAAACTACTGGACCGATTTTGAAAATTCTTTCACCTATGGAAAGCTACGTTATCAGCGAGCAACAGGCTACATTTTATAAAGTTACGCGGGCGAAGTAGCATGAAACAGCTAGTTATAATATTATATAAAATAAAAATGTTATCTATCTATCTATTTATGTACGCTTCATAAACTTGAGAATGGGTAGACCGATTTAAATCTTTAGGATAGACCAACATTAATTCGGTTTTCAAAAATGGAAAGAGGGATAAACGGGAAAACTTTGTATATATAAAATTTGCACCCCGGGCGAAGCTGGTAGCGGGTCGCTAGATATCATCCAAAAAAATACATGTCAGTCGTTGGACGGCACGTCAGAAGTGAAAACTAAGCTTCACAAAATTATTGATTGCAAAAATAGTCCGGGCAAGGAAAAAAAGTTTGTATGGAAAAATTACAATAAATCTTACAGGTTTTATTTTGTAGTTTGATTAAATATTAGCTTGTAAATGGTATTTTCGATTTTTTAACAGGGTGACGTTCCGGACGTTTTTTTAAATGCCGTTTGAATGTTAAATTTTCAATATTTGAATGAGAGTAAATACTACAGGGGTGACTTTTTTATTGAGGGACTTATAATAAATATTAGTAATAAAATCCAAAAAATCCACCTATTTTACTTAAAAATAGGTGGTTTTTTGGTCTCAAAGGTTTTAAATAGAATGGAAAAAATATAACTCTAAAATAAAAACCCGACAATCGGTGATTTTTCACTATAACATATATTTATTTATGGAAAACTATACCATAAATTTTCACTCGGGTGACTACTATGGTTTTTTTTTAAACCGTTATTTTTGTTTTTTATACATATGAGTAAATCTACAGAATTTATTTTATGCAAATAAAATAATAATTGATAATTTGTCTCAAAATGAAATTATCACCTGAAAATACAAACACTGTTTCTAGTATTTGCAAAAAATAGTAATGAAATATTTATCGAGGGGAAAGGGTAAAGCGGGCGGTGAGGTAGGACGCTGCCCTTGTCAATGCGGTCCGATTCAAGTTTCAACATGTACGTCGACTTCTAACACGGTTATCACAGTTCGCGACATTACTGTCACTTTTAAGTACATTACTTCTTGTGTTCGATTACAGCTGCAACGTACCTCACTATACAAAGAAATGAAGTAGCGTACTCGAATTTTTGTGGCAAGATCGCAAATATCGAATTGCATAGTGAAAGTTAGCAAATCAATGCCAGATTAATTTATTTTACTTTCATTCTCAAAGCATATCAAAAGTATGAATGCGTATAGTCATTGCATTGGATTGTTTTGTAGTAGAGAGGCTAATCGGCAACTCCGTTCTTTTGAGATGGCATACAAAAAAATTTATATTGTTTTATTATTTCGAATCATAAAAAATACCTATAGAAGTTGAATTCGACAAACTTACTATGAAACCCGCGCGAACCGCTTACGAGGGGGGGGGGGGGGGGGGGTAAACAGCTAACTACAAATTTCTAACTTTTTGGGAAAAATGACCGATTTTTGAAGTAGTGTATCTCGGGATCTATTTGTTAGACTGTTAGACATACATAGCTGTTAGACCTCTGTTAGACATACATAGCTGTTGTTGCACTCAAATTGTAGCAAATTTTATGTCTTGTCTAAGTGCAGGCAAACCTCACATAACGTACCCGTCGTTGTAATTTATTATAATAAACAGTTGGTAATTGTAATTGTATAAAGTTTTTCTGCCATAGGTATTAGCTGAGGTTCCTCCACCACTTCGCCACTGTGACTTAAATATTGATTATAATAGTTAATAACATAATAATGAAAATTATTAATATAAATGAAATTGGAGTGTCTGTTTGTAATATTGAAGAACCTAAAAGAATCGACTGTTAGGCGGAACGAAGTTCGCCGGGTCAGCTAGTAATTAATAAACTTTATATAGCATGACCTTAGATCATGCTCTAACCGCGCGCTCTCCACCCTCTTACTCGAAAACGATTCAACGTTTAAAAATTTTTTTGAAACAAAAGTTGTAGGGAATTTAATCCTCTACAATATTGATAATAAATACAAATAGCGAAAACCCCATAGAAAACGAGATATTTGCAAAAAAATCGGGAGGGGGGTAGCCAAATAAGGGGGGAGTAAGGTTCTCAAAGGTCGGCTTGGGAGAGAATTTAGAAAAGATTTTTAAGTATTAGATAAATATGGCCAAAAATAATTTAATTTAAAATTTCAGACGAAGCCGGGTGTAGCACTAGTCCAGCGTTATAGGTCCCCAGACAGGTCCCGTCGAGGCCTATCCAACAACGTATCGCACGTCTATGTACTACTTAGGACAGGGAAGTTATAGGTTTTTCAATTTTTTACAGGTGAAGTCGGGTGAGGATAATAGTGGTCCCTCCAAGTTGGGAAAACAGATGTTAATTTTCCAAACCTGACGGCGTGTCACACAAAATTTTAGCGCTATTGGTTGTGGAGATATTAGCTCTTTAAGATCTATTTTAAATTCTGTGGACACATCCGGCTGCAGGCAGTAGTATGGTAGCAGTGTAGCGGCCGGCGCACAGTGGTACTGAAAGGTCATTCGCGTGTCATAATTCTATAACTTTTGAGTTTAGTTAGATAATGTTATGATTTTTTTTTACACATATTCTTGAATATATTTACTATCATTTAAACAAAAGTTTTTCGTTGCATATATTTATTTTTAATATATGTAAAAACATCTTAAATTTAAAAATATTAGAAATTATAAAATAAATCATAGATTATTTTAATATTAACCAAAAATTAAATATTAATATACATATTTTTAAATTAAATTACGTACAAGTATACTAAAAAATTTTTTAAAAATTTTTAAAGTAAAGAGTACAAAAAAAATTATGCACAAAACCAAGTTATTATTATTTACTAAGCACTTAAATCACCTTCAAAATACATACATTATCAATACATTATTAAAAAAACACAATCAATACATTATAAAAAAAAACACACTTTTCTCGTTTATTGCGTTTTCGTAGGGGCCATGGGGTCGGGAAAAATCACAAAAAAATTTTTTTGGCCCTCCAAGATTTCTGGGACGATTGTATCAAAACCGGTGGGGGCCGCCAGACCCTTCTTAACACGCTACCCCTTTTGTTAATCTAGATTGAGATATTGTCGATCGTAGATAGGTTTTTATCAGCTTAAGGTTAGAAAAACTCCTCTCTCCACTAGCAACCATTACAGGTATAGTAAATAATATTCGCAATGCTATCCATACATTTGGATACAGTTCTTGCAAGTTGCGATCTTTGATAAAATTTAAAACAGTAACGACATTCTGGTCAGGCAAAAAAGATTTCAGACTTAAAAGTTCATCACACAACATACTACCATCTATATCAGATTTAGAGTCTACAGTTAATTTCAATTGGATATCAAGTGTTTTAAGTGTGTGCATCTGAATCGATGTGATGAACGATGAACGAGAATAAGCCGCTTCGTCAAAAATAACGCCAACTCTTTTTAACTACAATTTTAAAAAGGGATAGATAATGTGTTTCTCTATGGTCGGGGATTCCCGGTAAAATAAACTGCATGCAGTGCTCCGATTGAACGCCTTGAACACTGCGTTCCATTCTAATTTTGCCAACATAACGGCTTTTTCGCTTAACTTGTCGAAAAAATAGGTAACTGCGTTTGAAGAAACTATCTAGTCAGCAGTCGAAAAAAAATCTGTAAAAAATAGTCTAGTTGTAATCGCGGCGCCCCTGTATATCTGGCGCCCTGGGCGGTCGCCCAACCGCGCCCTACCCTAACGCCGCTCGTGAATATAATACATATATTTTCTGCACAAAGAAATTATTTAATCTTCATTACTTATTAAATAAAGACTAAATCATTTATTATTATTTGCTTGCGCTTAATCTTAATAAGTATTTTAACAAATAATATTCACATCTGAAATCCGGCCCTGTATTTTAGCAAATAATATTCACGTCTCAAATCCGGCCCTGTCCGTTTTTACACGTGTTAAAATTTTGACTCGCAAAAGAATAATGTCGCTGTCTCTATCTAACATCGTGATTTATCTCAATGAAGAAAGAGATGGCATGCGCTACACGACGTATGTTTTTAGTTTTTTTACTGCCGTTAAGACAAAGAGGTTTGTTTTTGCTTACAACATTCAATTAGTTTGACACAGATGTGACACAGTCAATTACCAACCAATGAGAACACTTTACAATAACAGAATACGCCAATAAGAAATAAAAATACGTATTAAGATGGCAATGAAAACAAACTATTTTTAGTAAATGTGCAAATTGGAGGACCATTTTTTTGTAAGGGCGCATCCTGTCTTGTTTAACATATCACTGTTCGTACCTCTAGTATTGATCTATACATTAATACCAAGTCTGATGAACGAATTAGACATTAAATTAAAAAATAATCTATACTAATTTGTATTTTTTATGTTTGTAATGAAAAATCCTTTCACTATAGAAAGCTACATTATCAGCGAGTAACATGGGCTATATTTTTTAAAGTTAAACGGGCGAAGTAACGTGCAACAGCTAGGACAAAGATTTAAACCGAGAGATGTGCCCTTACTAGCGAAACTGTGTTACAAAATACATATACATTCACAGTTATACATTTTTATAGCAATGCGAGTCTTTTGTCTAAACACACTTTTAAACACAGACAACACAGTGCTCATAATTCCTTACTTCAAACGTGACTGTGACGATAGCTGGAATACGTACTCCCCCTCGGTCGGTACTGTACTGTCAGCAAGTAAAAGAACTTTTTTTTATTTTCTTTTTTTTTTGTTTATCAGTTTTATTGTGACATTATGACATTATAGACTTATAAAGTCTACATTTATAAGAAATGCTATTAGGTATATTATGATTATTACAATAGTATTGTTACGCGCAGGGTAAGTTAAAATGCCGTTTAGGGGTATAGGAACACGATTTATTTTCGCAGACCAGGAATACTTCCAATATTACAGAGCTTCTCCAATTTAACCGTAAAACTTGCCAAAAGTCGTCACCAATTCACTCTACGTGTCAATTATGCACTGTCGCAAATATCTTCGTAAAAGCTCATCTGTATCGATCTGGATTTTATTTTTCGCCGACCGTAAAATAAAAATCTTCTGACTTAAAATGACTGGAACATTACTGAATTTCGTTGGTAACCAGCATTCATCACGTCGTTCATCTTGAATAATTTTTATCCATTTCTCCTTAAATTAGCCTAAATACCGAAATTGAGTATGTTGTTTTACCGAAAGAAGCAATATATTTGATTGCAGTCTAAGTATAATAAAATATTAAAGGTTGAATAGTAAAATTAAAAAAAAAAAAAAAAATGGTAAAGTTAAATTAATAATAAATAGCTTTGTTGAAACTATTATAATTAATAATTCTCATTTTATTTTTCCACGCTTTACATCGTATAATAAGTATAATATATAAAATAAAAATGAAAAAATATTAAATAATTAATAATGTTTGTGCGAACGCTACAGAAATACTGGATTCGCGTTGACCAATTTTATTTGAACTCCGATAGCGCGCAAATGCTGTTTATGCAGACGGCCTAGTTATACTAGTCCTTAAATAAAAAAAATAATGAGCTCCAACTACGTACTAATCGCGCTTGTAAAGCGTTCTAGTTATAATAGTCACATCACACAACAGCCATTTTGAAATATGTTAGATCTCAGACAGCATGGAATTCATTTGCGTAAGGAGCTCTAGTTATACTGGTTTCTAACTTTACGGATTATTTTGAAGTTCCTATTGAATAAAAATACAAAAAATAGGTAATTACGAATGAAATGTAACACCACTAGCTTTATTTATGTTTTTGGTATTATTATGACACTTTCAAAACGGGAAATTTGGCATTTAAATTTTAAATTAATTCTGTTTGCTTCAATATGTCATAAAATTTTGGTGACTTTTTGTTGAGTGTGTATAATATGCATACAAATGTGTATGTCATAGAATATCTTCTGTACAATTAATATATCAGTAAAATAAAGACAAAAAACTTCATTATAGCTGTTTTTTTATAGATGTTTTATAGTCACCCGGGTGAAAACTTATAGTGGCTACTGGATATATCTAGAGATCATAATATCAAAAATTCACCGTGTGTATGATTTTTTAAGATAGTTTATTAGAAATTCTTTAAAAACAACATTTTAACGTATTGTGTAGCTAAAATTTTCAATAAAAAAAAATGTGGAATTTTTAAATACAATTAACGAAATACAGAACTAAATGAAAACACTAAAAATCTCTACTGTAGGTTTTTTACAATAAAATATATAGCAATTAAATATTTTACCCCCTCTTTCTCGTAATACATATTGGGAGGGAGGGGAAAAAGTGTAACACGGATTTGTAATGAAACTAAACTATATTCAAAACAAGAAAAACGAACTATACGAAATAATGTCTTCAAAATTTTATTTTTCCCCGACTAAAAATACAAGAGAAAATATAGGACACTTGACACACAATGGAAATTTAATAGAATATAATAAAAAATGTTTGTAGTTGATATGAAACTATATTATTGGTCAGAGGTGTATTGATATTGATCTAGTAACTTTACTTTCATATGCAGTTGTCTGCTTATTGTTCTTTTTTAAAATTATTTCAAATTAATATCAGCTACATCAATGCTTACATTACACACACTGCCGCGAGTTCAATGATTTTTCCCATCTCCAAAATTGTTCTTTTTTAAACTATTTTAAAACTTATATATAGAGCTGTAAATTTCAGTTACCACACTATGGTTTTTTTCCCATCTCAAAAATGCCCAACGCGCTTAAAGACGTTTTCACTTCAAAAATCCTCTTCCATCTTTTAGATGCATTTTAAAATCTAAAATACTTCTTTAACCTAAAGTTTTTCTTGTTTTAACTCACTTTTCATAGTTTGAATCCGAACATACGAAAATACCTCAGATTTGTTAAAGTACAGAATTTTCTATGCAGAATCACTAGATAAGATTGTAATTTTATTTATTTATTTTAAAAGGCTTAATTACCAACTAAAGACAGTTAATCACAATATACAGCCCTCGCAGAAGGAAACATTACAAGTATGAATTTAAATTATAGGTAAGCACAACATTTTTAGAAATTAGTTAAATTATAGTTTTGACGACACGTTTGGTCTAGTGGTTAGTAACCATAGCTGTTAACCAAACAGTCGCGGGTTCGAATCCCGCTAGGGGCAAATGTTTATGTGTAACATTTTACCTTTGTACCTGAGTCATGGATGTTTGTATCTATAATATGTATGTATTTACAAAAAAAAAGTAATCTACACATATTATCAACTGTCTGGTATGCATAATACAAGCCTATAGTTGCTTAATTTGGAACTAGATGGTTCTGTGTGGAATGTGTTGATATTTATTTATTTATTTATTATTTGAATTTTGACCCAGTATTGGAAGTTGCATGATAATAAACTCGTAATATTTGTTAAGAGCCACACACGCTAATACAAGCGACTCACACACATTGTAAAATGATTGCTTATGAACCACATAAAAGCTAGAACACAAATTTACATACAATGGCGGGTGAGGTTATTTGTCAAGCAAGGTTCGCGAGTCTAGATATTTTGTACTTTTTAATTTTTGTTTTGTATAAAGGTCGTCAGAGAAGCGAGGCAAGGGATGCATAAGTGCGCCGTCGACCTTAACAATACAACGGGTAAGGGACAAGGGATATGATAAGGATATAGAATTTTTTTCAATATCGAGAATCGAACCCGAGCCTTCTGTGTGAAAGTCAGGTATCCTAGCCACTAGCCATACGGGATTACTCTACGACTGTCCTAATAAGTTCACATTGCAAATTGCACTTGGTTCCTAATATAATAAAAGTTAATATAATATTATTTAATATTATATAAGTTTGCGAAGTTGAACGCCAAAACAGCTAAATTGTTTTGGATGTTTGGCACACAGATAGTTTATTGACCTGAAGTAACATATAGGATACTTTTTAATGCTTGAAAAATGTTTTCAAAAAGCGAACTGTACAACGTTATTATTGTATTACTATTATAGTTTAGGAAAGAGGCTTTATGCATAAATATAATTTAACCACTCAAGTTAAACAAAATATAATTTATTATTTTCCTTAATAAAGTTAAAAAAAGTCCTTGGTTTGAGGCTTTTTTGCTAGGTAAGTATCTAAAATATACTATTAAGTTCATAACAACATGTTTCAAACAAAAAATAACCGCAAAAGTAAAAATAGGCACAAACACGTTAGAATACCTGCTACGCAATATTCAAACGTTAGAACAAATAACCTGACCTTTTTTGTCGCAATCATCATTAATGGTAAAAAAACATATCTGTAATCAGAGCAGATTGCAATTGTTGGTATATACTTATGTTATGGCGTTTAGGCAAAACGTGATTAAGGCTTATAAATATTTATTAGGTCTGATAAAGATTAGACTAACACTGTTCTAGTCTAGGCTAGTTTGAAATGAAATTTGGATCCAGGCTGTGGATACAAGCTGTATATAGGCTTCTTCTGACCGGTCCTATTGGAAAATAATGGGGAAGGTCTCGAGCGGTGGAGATCCTACAGCTGAGATAATGATGAAAATGTAATTTAGTAGTGCAATTTATTCCCTCCACGCGTTAAGCCTCAGTTACACAAGAAGAGTTTCTCGAACGCGAGTATTTAATTTGTTGTTAGACAGTATACTATCGGTTAGTTAGTGTTCCACTCGCGTTCGAGAAACTCTTCTTGTGTAAACCCGCCTTAAGGCTAAGTTCAGATGACCGCGCGGTACAAATTCTACAAACATGTATCGACCTGGTCATGTGTTTCAGACCTTAGATAGGTTTTTGCGTAATATCTTTCTTCTAAAAGGGTTTTATATGAACTTGAGAAATGCATACGCAATCAATGGTATGCTGTGCTTGCTTTAACGCTCTGTCTCAACTGACTGCGAAATGCAGCGCGTCCTGCCACTACTTTCCAATTCTAGACCAGAGCTAACTTTAAAGTTAAAAATATTGTATAAAAAAGTTTTTATATGCACACGACATTATCCAGCGAACTGAAGAGTATATTATTTCGATGCTATTAGCATTGTGATGAATTTGAACGACATGCATTTGTCATTAGCTTTGTTTCTTTTGTTAATTTAATGGCGTGGATTCGAGAACTTTGAGACTTACATTACTTATACTTCACGAATTAGTACAAGGTTAATTATTGTTACATCTAACTTTCATAGAAATGATCTGATAGATTTCATAGGATATATATACATCTATACTAGGAACTAGCTTTTACCCGAGACTACGTCCGCGCCTCTTTTTCTTGGATGTAAAAAAAAATTCAATTATTTTTGTTATCCGTTGAATTTTTCATTTTTAGAAATTTTATTTTTATATGTGCAATTTTATATAGGTACCTACATATTACAAAACCGATTAGTCTTGACATTCTTGAGTTTTTGCGAGCTTCACCTATAAAGCTACGTTATCACAGCGAGTAACATGGGCTATATTTGTAAAATTACGCAGGCGATGTCGCGTGAAACAGCTAATATAATACAAAAAGAAGATAATTGACTAAGAAATAACACACGAGAAATCATTCCCAAGGACCGCGGAGCATTTGTAACATTGCTTTGCTTATGTTAATTGCATGACGGTAGCCATCTATCATCAAATTAACTATCAGCTTGTCTGCCAACCATTACATTTAAAATTTTTATTCAAACTCAAATTAGACACGTAAACGTATTTGATATTATTAAGACATAATAACAATGATCTTATTATGAGATAATAACTATATAGCTACTGTCTTGCAGACAATACTTACTGTAAAGAAACAATCACCGTCAAATCAGTGTAAACCTCGTTTAAAAAGTTATTTAAATTATCTTTTTAAAAGATAAGCGGACAGCTTGTTAGTTTTAAAACGACTTAATAAAAATAAGATTGGACGTGCGACATTGTCAAAGATATTTGTTTCAATAATTCGGGGTCAAACAGGTACATACTTACTTACCTATAATACTAATAAGAATAATACGCCCATGAAAAATATGAATGGATTGTATCGTAAGTTATTTATACTTTCACAGCCTTAGATACTTAATATCAGTAATAATATCAATGTTAGTAGGTAGTGGTAGGGCACTGGGCGCTCGTCTGACGGCAGATGATCCAAGTCCTGGCTGTAGTCCAGTGGAAAAGACCGAGTATAAAGATTTTTTTTTTCACAAAAGTTTAGTAGACGTCTTACTCTTAGTAAATATTTTAGATTTTGGTGGATATCCAAATACATTTTTCAATTATAATGTCATCAAATTTAAGCTAATTATAAAGAAACCAATTATAATTATAACGGTGTCCTGCTGATGAGCTAGTTAATTACATAAGAAAAAACTTAAATTTATTTTTATTCAAATTCAATAAGTCAGTAAAAGAGAGGATTCTTTTAGATATAGGTACGTTAACATACCAACCGCAGTTAGATTATTATAAAATTAATTATTGACCACTTATTAGTAGATATATTATTAGTTAGTTAAAACGTAAAGAATTTAGTAAGTGCGGCAGTAGATAGGGTCAGCAAGCACATACGGATCTCGCACGCAAGTCGCAATGCGTGCCGCGCCCCGCTCTGTCGACACACATTCGTATGGGAGTAGCGTTAGCATAATAAACTTAAATTGAAACGTAATAAAATCTAAACATATTTTTTTGTATGTTTCCTATCCTAATCTATATACGTATGCTCGACTAGTAGTGCTTTTCACATTAAGATTGAACATTATTTATATGTTGCATAAGGATAAGGTCAAAGTGGCAATTTCTATTGCTATTGTTAGTTCATTTTATTTGTGTGTGCATATCTAGTGTTTGAATCGAAGCGACCAAATCGCTCAATAGAGCTTATGTCCAGGAAAATTTACTACTAAATCAAAACTTAGGGATCCTTAGGGGAATTTTGGATATAAGTTGAATGTAATATCGATGGGTGAAAAAAAATTTCGAATCCAACTTGTAGAAGGTGATAAACATTTTTATGTAAATCTAAATTCTGTACAAAATTTGTCCTGAAGCTTTTTTTAACTCTTTCCATTTTTATATAATTTGAGGATTTTTTCAAAATTATTTTTTCCACCCTTTGGATTGGATTCGAAAAAAGGTGCAATATTACCAAAGGTTAATAAAACAACTTATTTATTACCATCATTAATTTCTAACATTACCATAGAAACTAACTAATAACAAAAATATTTTCTTCTGTCTTAGCAAAGGTAATTAAGTAAACTTTGTGTCCACAATTAGCTTCAATAACTTCCAGCAACCGGCTCTTCATCGATCCAACAAGACGTGAAAAAATATCCGTAGCTCCCATACCTGATTGCAGTGTGTTTCAATTTCATCGCGTGTTATTTCGTTACGGTTATCCCACCATTGCACCATAACTCCCCAAAGGTTCTCTATTGGATTTAGATCTGGTGATCTTGAAGGCCACGGTAGCAAATGAATGAATCAAATCAAATCATTTATTTGCATGTACATGGGTGTAAAACCAGATATCATAGATAAAACAACGTCCCACCATGCACATTTGGTGTGAAAAATAATACATGTCAATTCAGTTAGGTACCTAAGTCAAATTATTACATAAAATTATTACATATTATTACATTAAAGTCAAATTTAGAATGCATCAGAACACTATTCTAAAAACGTGTTTTCTTTAAGAACTCATCCAAAGCCATTGAGCTTTTATTACTACGTATCCAGAGCATATCTAATATGCTTTGCCTACCAAAAACTCCTTTAGTTTTTTCTTTATTAATTTTGTATTTGAAATGCAAGTAATAGAGACAGGTATCTTATTATGTATAAGATGTCTGATCTTATTATATATAAGATGAACTGATGTCATTGACACCAGTCGCGGGTCACTAGCAGTATGTAATCGGCAGTTGTCTTTTGTAAAAAATCAAATTCACGCTGCTCATTTTCCGGGTACACGTTTCTGACAGTCGGTAGCATACAATTTTCTAAAATCTCTACATAATTTAGAGCGTTTGCTCTTGGAGGTAAGCTAAACAGATCACCTACTCCATCAGCCGGCATTCAGGTTTGCACTAATTCGACCAGATTCCATGTTTGATACTATATGGTTTTCGCTATATCTAATATTATCATAACGCCAGATTTAATCGATCATGTTATCTGGACTTGAAAGTCTTTTCATCTGTAAATATCGTATTGGCCCAATTAAAATTCAAGCGAACTACTTTATGGGCTTCGGTCAAGGAAATTCTTTTGGAATAACGTCTGTAGTGCAAATCCATGCTGTACAAGTGCTTCAGCACCATCTCAGTACAGACATCGAACTCTTCTGCATCATGAGTCGTACGTGAGGCGTACGCCAGTCTCATAGTTTCTCTTTGAATGTTCGATATCGTAGAAGGACGACCACTCCACCTACAATTTGAAGATTGCCTTCCTCGCCTTCTCGTGTAATCCAAATCCGCAATATATTTAAGTTTCTCGAAATTTGACTAAATTATTTTTCCTACATTTGTAATTTTAGTAGACTGTACTAAACTGACCATTTATAATTCTGACAATTTGGAAAACTGACCATCTGAAATATGTCCTTTTGAAAATCTGACCTTTGGAAAGTAAAGGAAAAGGGCCGACCGGAATTGGATTCCTAAACGTCTGTCCGATCAGCTCGTTTTTAATAAAACAAAAATACCAACGCGTGTCGTTGCTGACACTACACGTATTGCTAAATAGATCTGTCGGGAGATTGATATAGCCGATAAATGTAGACATGTGAACTATTAACTTGGCTCTACTTAGTGTGTGTTCTGATAGCAGCCTTGCATATGGCATTTGTCGGTGTGAACGGCCGTTGACCCTAGCCTTGGACACCGTTCATTTAAAACGGTGAAGACGTTGAGGCTCTAATAAAGGAATCATTGACTAAAAACCTTAAAAGCATCTGTATATTTTCCCAGAGAGCTATCTTCATAAATGACATATTTATTTATTTTGTTTTACAGACGCCATAAGCACATCTATATGGATAGAGTTCATAACATAAATATTATATCATTTATAATGGCATTTATAAAGTATATCATTGATAAGATGGTGACATCTGATTATAACATCTGGTATATAATGGCCGTTGTCAAATCAAAATCTGCTATGTGCAAAAAGTATACTTTTGGGGCATTGACTAAAATGATATCATAAAAAATTTTACATGAGGGCTAACCCTCCTGTAACCCCACGTCCAACGCAAAAACGGTGTGTTATAAGTTTGACGAGTGAGCCTATCTGTCTATCTGTGTATCTGACTATAAAATCATAGCTCCCAAAGGGATGGACCGATTTTATCCGATTTTTTTTTGTTTGAAAGTTGACGTGATCGGTATGGTTCTTAGTCATAATTCATGAAGATCTTTTCAGGCATTTGAAAACCTCAGCCCAATTCCTTGTTGAGGTAAACTGTTACTTCGTTGGTATTTCCATGACATGGTAACTCCGGGGTGAATATTGAACAACTTTTTCATGAATTTTTAGAAAAGGTCCTTTTGAAAGTTTTTTTTTTGAAGTGAAAACTTCTTTAGGCGCGTTTGGCATTTTTGAGATAGGAATAAACCATTTTACTCGCGACCTATAACCGATACCGACACCGAAACTGTTGATAACATGTTCAAGTTTTCACTTCTGTCGGCACTCCCGGAGTGCCACTGTTTTTACCCAGATTACCAGAATTATCTGTTTAAAATATAAGTATCAGGCTGTGAATGAAGGCTTATTGCAAATAGCAACGTCATCTCTCGGAGGAAGCAATTGTTTTCCAGAAACTTTCAATGTCACATAACAACGGAGCTTCTCCATATAACAAACTATGTGTAAGTTCCCTGCACGGATCTGGGTCAATGTTACGCACTTTATTTGTAGAATCACGAATTCACCGTCTAAAAATACAATACATGCAGTGACGTCTATAAATAGTTAGTGCTGAGGGTAGTGTTTAGATTTTTTGAAGTGAAACTTCTATATAGACGATGTATTAGGATTTTTTCTGTCACGAAAAAGCGTTACGGCCGCGTGGAGGGGGTAGACGATATATCGCGTGGTGAGAGGCGGCAACTTGTCCGTTGAAGTTTCACTTCTACTATATGTCCCGCTACACATTTCGATTGCTTTTGTGAAATAATAATCCAGAAACGGAATATTTTGGAGGAATAATATTATTTTAATGTTAAGGTCGTCGGACAGGCTGAAGGTCCACTTGATGGTAGGGTAGGGTTTAGTAGTCGTCTAGCACAATTTTATTTCGTACGAAATGTGCGAAATGCCAACTTTTTTAAATATATTTTTAGTAGTCGTCTCCCATATTTTATTTTCATTAAAAAAAAATTGAAATAAAAGTACAGTGGCTATCGTCGCCCGTAATACAAGCGACGCCACAGGTGCTGCAATTACTCTGCCGATTACGAAGAGTTAGGAAAATGGGCTCTAGCATCCATTACTCACTCACCAAAATATAACAGCACATATGTACTCTTCTGTAAGGGGGTGGTTACTGCCGCCAGACGGGTTGCCCCGAAAACGCAGTGCACACTGATTGCCAGATTCAAACCAGAACCAACTCTTAAAAGTTCAATTCCAAAGCTGGCCCTTTTTTAATTTGGAAATCCTATTGGATAAGCGTGGAAGACGCTGGGGGAGGTTGGGGGTCGTCCATTAAAGACATCGACCATTAAGCAGTAGGTACTCTGCATGAATCCATACACTGCATAAATATTTATGTCTAAACCTAATTTTTAATTTTAATTAAGTTCTCGTGTAATTATCTTTAATAACATTAAAATAAGTACAATTTTAAATCTAATTTTAAATTCTATGAAGTGATATTTTTAGTGAATTTATACTAATGCACTTCATCTCAAGATATGGATATGTCTATCCTAATAATATAACGACAGAAGATTAAACTTAAAAACTACTGGAACGGTTTTTAAAATTATTTTACCTAAGTATAGAAAGCTACATTATCACTAAGTAACAAAAGCTATATTTTATAAAGTCGACGAGGAAGAAGTCGCGTGCATCAGCTAGTAATATTATATTATAAACAAAAACATATGTTGTTATAAAGGAAAATAAATAATTAAAATAAATTAATTAAACCAAAAAAAATGTTTAGGTATAACTAATAGACTAAGGCGCAATTTCACCATAGTCTGTTAGTATTTAAGATCGATGTTAAGTCATTTAACGCTGTCACTTGCATACTGTAAACGTCTGTTAAATGACTTAACAGCGATGTCAAATACTAACAGACTATGGTGAAATCGCGCCTAAGGAAATCTATTCGTCACACGGGCATTTTTTTTTACTTTAATTTTACTTTACATTTGATCCCCTTCGTAAATTCTAACTAAACGATAGGTCCAATTGCAATAATTTAAAGAATTTACTTGTTTTTTTCTATGTTTGGGTCGTCAGACAGGCTGACGGTCCATTTGATGGTATATATGTAGATGGCCACCGTCCGTCACCACCACAGGTACTGCATGGGTGTTGCCAACCATAGTATTGAAAAACACCTTGATTATGAAACTATTTAGTTGGATAAGAATAAGGGATAAAGATTATACGAATTTCATCATTTTTTGATTCTACCCCTATTTTGATTGATTAATTTAAATAAAAATCGGTTAAGCGGTTATCACACTTTACAATTTGAAGGAATACAATTTAGGTACCTAAGTAGTGAACCTAGTGATCACACTACACCAAATTCATTTCTAAATCGAAGACATAGAATTGAAAATAGATAAAATCTAAATTGGATCCAATATGTTCTAACTGTGATTACACTTTCCAATTTCCTAATATTGGAATCCTTCAAATTGTAAAGTGTGATAACCGCTTTATTGTGACTTTGTTAAACATTTAGCTGAGCGAACTTATTTGTGGGTGACGATGATCACCTACCTACTATAAAAATATAGTATGTTATTTTAAGTATCAGCAATAGTTTTCGCAGCGCACCCTATCAATATTTTTTTTCATAACAACTTAGATATATTTTTTGCTTATACTTACCTAATTTTTAATTTGAATATAATTATTCTGCATTTAACAAGTCCATTGGCAAATGTCATCATGTGAAACATTACAGGTGTGTGTGCATTTGATGCTTTTAAATCAATGATGTTTTAAGGTGACCATATTATAAAATAAATCTATTATTCTCGTACAAAGTTGTCGGAATAGAATAGAAAAAAAAAACAGAAGTTTTCATAAAAAATTTTGAAGATGTACCTACTTAGGTACATGTGGTTCGAGAATTTGTTAAGTTTATTTGTTAACACATTTTTAAGGCTCAGATTTCAATTTTAAAAGATAACATATGTAATTAAAATAATAAAAAATATAAAATTAATTAATATTAATTAGATTTATTCCTTATATGTCACATTATGATACTAATGCCACACACATATTAGACTTCATTTTATAACATAAACTATTTTAAACAATTTATCCGTTCCTAAATTATTTTTCAAATTTGTATTGGACTTTATGGTCGCCCTACACGGGCAGTGTGCACATATTTATACGTGTGAGCAGAAAGCGTATAAACAAAAAGTAGGTCAAGTGCAACTACTCAACATATATGCTTAAAGCTCGGTGCATATGGTCAATTAATATGATAATTAAATTATTCATTATGTAACAAGTCAAGGTGCGAATTGGACAAATCCGCTAATCCAATATTCAATTGGTTCCCAAAGTGTGTATCGAGCTTAAATGCCTTGAGAATGTGAGAAAATATCAGAATATCTATCTAGATTACTATTATAGAAGACTAGCTGGTGCCCGCGACTTCGTCCGCGTTTAAATTTGTTATATAGCCTAAAGCCTTCCTCGATAAATGGACTATCTAACACAAAAGGAATTTTTCAATTCGAACTAGTAGTTCCTGAAATAAGCGCGTTCAACCAAACAAACAAACTCTTCAGCTTTATAATATTATATAGTACTAGCGGCCCGCTCCCGGCTTCGCCCGGGGTGCATTTTTTTTTTTACGTAAAAACCTTCCCTGATTATCCCTCTATCCATGAGTAAAGACAGAATTAAAATCGGCCCACCCGTTCTCGAGTTTTGCGCTTAGCAACACATTTAGGGATTCATTTTTATATTATAGAGATATAGATTGCGTATCAAATGACTAAAAAATTAATTTATAATTTAAAAAAAATTGTGTCAGGGCACACCGCGATTCGCAGTCATTTGGGCTGTCCGTATGGCGGCAGTAACCACCCCCTTACAGAAGATTACCGAGAAACAACAGTATGTGTGCCATTGTGTTTCGATGTGAGTATGGGATGCCAGCTCTATCCTATCCCTTCCTAATCGTTTATCTTTAATCCTAATATGGTCTTGATGCAGACAGTGGCGGATTTACCAACATAAGGACACTTTGTAGTATTAATTAATTAAATTTCCTCCACACAAGTACTTTGTCGAATCCAGAAGTTGAAGTATATAATGGTACATTTTATTAAAGTCAAGTATGCAAGCGAGCATTTGCAAGTTCATTTTAAATAGAGGTTAACAGCATTTCATAAAATTAACGTAGGTGTTGTTAAAAAGGAGACAATTCAATTACAAAATACGAAGTCGATTGACAAATAACACGGAAGAAAATGTATATATCTACATGGGTACCTACTTGATATACTTTCTAATGCTATGCTGTTCCATCTAATAAATGAAATTATAACATAGCTGCTTTGAAAAAGAAACATAATATATGATGTGTAATATAACGCCCGAAATCTTCGTCACAGTAGTCACAGCGAGGACGTAACCATTTTCCTACATGTTAAATCCAGGTAGGTAACATAAAATATATGTGTGCCAAACATCCAAGTCCGTCCAGTCGTTTTGGCGTGAAAGAGTAACAAACATCCATCCATCCTCACAAACTTTCGCATTCATAATATTAGTAGGATAAATGATTTTCCGAGTTTTTTCGGTGAGGGAGAATGACTCGCCAGAGCATATAGACTGGTGGAAATTTAAAAAAAAACCACGGTTAACGGAATTTAGTGAAACTTTTTTCCACTGGGTCTTTTTAGACTAATTTGACCCTGTTGAACACGATTCTGCTCGGTGTCAACCCCTCCCCCACTCCTTCCTTCCCTCCAAACCTGTCCCGATCTGTAGTTTTTTTTTTCAATTTTTTTCGGAATCTATTAGAGATAAAAGGTAACTGTCCATGACAAAAATAATCTGCACTAAATTCTCTACAATATTCGTATATAAATCATTTGACAGGCATAATAGTTTAAGAAATAATGGCTTCGCTAATTCCTTTTCCTAAAACTTTATAACTTCCTATGGATCATTTAAAAAGAAAGAATTAAATAAGGAAAACGACGATTCAAAGCTGAATGTTACAATAATTACGTCATAAGCTTTTTGGCGGTCAATCAACTGCATTAGGTCGTGGTCGGTGTTGTGCCACTTTCACTTTTCTTTTCTTCAATCCAGCGCGATCTATTGTGCAATGGATGAAATAATATGTGAGGCGACATCTGGTTGTCATTACAATGGAAACTCAATTTACCGCCATCTGTTGTACAATAGTTGAACTAACATGTGAAGTGACATCTGCTTCTTGTACCCAATAACTATATAATTAAATTTAACAATGAATAAAATGTGTAATTTAGATTAGATTAATTCATTTATTTAGGCGCAACAGTTGTATTGATTCGATTATTTATTCAACAAGTGAATAAATTGTAAAGTGTTTCAATATATGAAATTAAAAGAAGTAAATAATGATTCATTTAATTTCTAAATTATAATATAGGTATACCTATGTTTACACTAGCTACACGCTCCCGGTTTCGCCCGGGTTAAAAATAAAAACTATCCTATCTTTTAAGTTGGACCAAATTACACATAGTTTTATCAAAATCGGTTTAGTAGTTTAGTTCATTGGCATCAAACAACGTGACACGTAATTTTTATATATAGAGAGATATTATATAATATAAAGCTTCGGTCCTCTAGGCAGGGTCCCAAGGACGCTGCCCGTTGCCCGAGATAATTCTCTATAATCGCCGGTTATATAGACCCAGAGAAGAGACAACCGAAGGGATTTTTTTTAAAATCTTTATTTAAGGCTTTCCCTTAAGGACATGTCGCTTCTAACCGAAGGGAATGAATATGTAGCAGTTGCCAATATCTGTATTTAACTAATGATAATATTCGTGTAAGTTTAGTACGTCAGGATGGCCGAGCGGTCTAAGGCGCTGCGTTCAGGTCGCAGTCCACTTCGGTGGGCGTGGGTTCGAATCCCACTTCTGACAAAGGTAATCCACCTAAATAATCTTTTAATTCGTGAAACATTTTATTTTAGACTATAAATGTTGTTCTATTAGTTAAAGCAATTACGCGTATACAACCCCATTGATATTTAAAATAAAAATTGAGTTTTAAATTCAAATTAAAGTAACATGGGTTTAATAATTTATGTCTTTATTGAGAAAATAATTTACATTACATATTAAAATATATTTACATATTTACCTAAAACTAAATATTATCTAAATATACATAACTAAAACTAAACCTATAACTAAAACTCAATATAAAAATGGACCCTGCGGCATTGTACCAAGGACGCTGGCAGCATTTCCTCGTTGAATGGCCAAACTAATACGTTGGCCGAGGAAAGCGCCAGCTCTTCGGTCTCCCGTCGCATCAATAAGCCTCTTCGAAATATCTTTGAAAAGGCCCATTGCTGCAGGGCCCCACGGACCGAGTGTCTCAACTCCAAATGGTTCAAAAGTATATTCGGCGCTGAGGCCACTATATTTTAGAATTTTATTTTTCTCAGCCGCCTCTGCTGCGGTTGCTGCCTTTGTAGATGTTCCATGGAGATGCGAAGGGGCTAGTGTGTCTACACAGGTAGCATCCCACACCAGCACTCTACCCAATCTCCATGGAATCAGAGACATCCCATCCGGTCTCCTACTATCGTTTCTCAATATACCTGAGGGCTCTAAAATGGCTGGTATATTGGCTGACGCAAGAGACCGGCGGAGGATGTCGTTTAAGGCAGCATGCCTCGAAAAGCGGCCGGCACTTTTTTGACACGACAGTCCGTGGTGACCAAGAGTCGACTATACTGCCACAGGGACATTGATGCGGGGCGCAGACCGGGACCCCTAGGCGGAGGTAAATTGCTATTCTAAAAGTTGTGGGATCTAAAAAAGTACCAGTGCTTGCTGACGGATGTGCTTGGAGCCAGAATCCTGCTTCTTTGGTATTATATGGGTTAATATGAACCAGTTCTTATTAGTTTGAATATGCAACCTCATGTACTGCCACGTCTGCCGTGTAAAATTTTAATTTACAATATCTAGATATATTTAAGAAATATATAAAATAAAATAAAAACATATCTTAATCAATTGTAAAATATAATTAAATGTCAAAATATTCCCTAATAGGTACTATAAAAAAACATTGGTCTTATAGCCACATGGTCAGTTTTTTTTTTTTTAAATAAATTTCCCGATAATTCCCTGAGTGCACTGGTTAATATTGTATATTTTAAAAGAAGAATAATATGAATTTCGCCCGCTAATTTCTAAATTGATTCTTGGAACATCCAAAAAAATTGTGCCGCCTTGCTCTTTGTGGTAAAACATCTGCACTGTGCATGAAATAAGATTCATGTTTCTTTACACACATAATCTCTCTTATATACAAAGAAGGGAGTGGGAGAATTTTTAATTCTTTAAATAATGGTCGACAGCTGTTATCTGATAAATGATATCTTTATGCAACCCTCAACAGATAACAGCATGGCTATTGGTATTTAAAAGTGTTATGGAACCTCGTTTTACGCCCCGAGTCGGCCCAAAATGTACAGGGGTAGAGTTAGGGGAGGGGGATGAAAAAAAAATATCGCGAGGAGCGAGGAACAAACAAACAAACAAACCGCCTTCTAAAATTTTATTGATTTTCGCTCCCACAATTTCTTCAGCAAAGAAACTATGAGATAAAAGTGCATAAATAGCAATGATAAGTTACATATTTTGATTATTTCAATACCTAATTTCATATACCTATACCTTTTACTAATTATATTACATTGTAATAACTTGATAAATTTTATACTAATATTTACAAAATTATATACATTCATTATTTATGCGATACAAATTTAACAAAAAAACTTAAAAACTATTTTTTTTTTTTTTTTTTTCAAAAAATACTTATAAATAATTTAATTCTATTAAGCCTTTGGTAGACGGAAAAGTGGCCAGAATGCTGGCGGCATTGCCAAGTAAGAGCCAGCATTCTTGTCACCCGACGCCTCTATACCAACCGTTTTGCCAGCTCCTTGTAAAGTTCATGAGAGGCTGCCCCCCACGGACCCATGATCTCTACCGCAAGCGGCACAAACATGTAACTCCTATCTAAGTTTAGATATTTGCGCCGCTTGATATTTTCGGCTTTATAAGCGGCAACACCAGCCTGTAACGTGCTTCCTGAAAGATGAGAAGGAGCCAGGGTGTCTACACATGTGGCATCCCATACCAGGGGTCTTCCTAGCTTCCAGGGAATAAGAGTCATGCCGTCGCGTCTCTTGCCGTCGTCTCTCATTAGTCCGTTAGGTTCTAAAACTGATGGGACGCCAGCACTAACAAACGCCCGACGAATGATGTCGTTCAGGCTGGGGTGTGTCGCGGTATGCATCCTGCGCTCTTGATACAGGATAATCCGTGGTGGCCGAACCGATCTACTGATTCTCCACAATTACAGTGGTGAGAAACTGTACAAGGAGCGCCAACTCGTAAGAATGCTGCCAATCTAAAAGTATTATTGTCTAAAAGATTGCCAATGTTACGGGACGGTAAAGCATGTAGCCAGAGACCTGATTCCCATCGCGCTACGGCAAGTAGACGAGCACGCTCTGTATTAGAACTTGATGAATTTATCAGGTTGTTAAATTCCAAAATACAGAGAGGATCGTCCCATTGCCTTTGGCGAATAGGGGATTTGGGCAGAGATTTTGTCGAACAGACTCTCTTCCAACTTTCTGTAGCTTCTACGAAATAGCATATTTGGCAATTAGCAATTGATTGAGCTAAAATAGAGTGTACCAATTTAGAAGTGCTGTATATAGAAGAACAGAAAGCTGGCAATGAAACACTAGAAATTTTGTGAATGCCGAGGCCATCTAACCTTATAGGCAAAGAGGCCTGGCGCCAAGCACGGTCATCAAAAGGTGTGTTTAGTATGGAGATGAGTGTATCTCTTATAATGTCGAGTTTTTGTGTAAGAAAAGGATGATTCCAAAGCTGACAACATCTAAGAGTATACATAAATTTGGGACAAAAAGAATGTTTTATTATAGTATAGGCTACATGTACCTATGTTTTTATCGCTCAGAAACAGAAAGGAAATTTAGAATTTTCTCGTCTACAAAATCTTTTATTGAGTTATCTAGAATTGGGGATCCTAGGAGGCGAGGTGATCTCTTGTCTAATAATTTAATAATAGGAGCAATTTGTTCAAAAATATTTTGTACAGTATTCTGTTGTAAAATATTGGGTACAAAAATTTCCCATTTTGAAAAATTTAGTGATCCCTAACTTATCGAATTCTGAAATGATAAACTGTAAATCGCTGTATGTGGTATTAATGTCACCTCCCAGCGTTCCGTCATCTAGGTACCGCATATTAAATATTCACTTCAACTTTTGGATGGTTGGATGAATTGCTACGCTAAAAAGAGCCGGTTCGAGGGGATTCCCTTATTATTATTATTATTTTTCTTAGCGGCTATTTCTGGTCTGCTAGAGAGCCAGTATCACTTCGTCCATTGCTGAAATATTGTGATCGCCACGTAAACTAAAGTTACCGCGTTTAGAAACTGTAGTACTTTTTTGATAGAGGCATTCCTCACATCTTCACAAGCCATTGTGTGGCTTCCTAGGATGTGACTGCGCTTGTGCATCAAGGGGCCACACTCGCACAGGATATGCATTGGTGTTTCTTCTGCCTCGTGGCAGAAGCGACACTCTCCCGTACTGGTGAGACCCATTATTTTGAGGTGCCTATTGAGGCGGCAGTGCCCCGTTAGAGCCCTCGTTAGCATACACAGATTGCTCCTGCTAAGCGACATAGCCTGGTTCGTCACGTTTCGACTGTAGGCTTTTATGAGCGCTTTGGAATGGTTCAGACCTGGCAAGTTAGTCCAGCGTTTGTAAGATTTAGTAAAGCACTAGTTCCATATGGTCCAGCGAGCTAGGCTGTTAGGTAGTCCGCACATAGGTTCAGGACCTATTAGCCTACCTTTTGCGCCTGCTCGAGCCAGTTGGTCGGCACGTTCATTGCCTTCGATCCCCATATGGCCAGGTACCCATCTTAGGACCACTTTATTCTTGCGCCCTAAAGTATTCATGTAGTCTACACAGTTTTGCACCAGCTTTGAGACTGTAAAGTCCGAGTCCAGTGCTTGAAGTGCAGCCTGACTATCCGAGTGAATATAAATTACACGGTTGACGTAGTTTCTACGCAGGTTGATTCCGGCACATTCTAGAATGGCGAAGACCTCTGCTTGGAAGATGCTGGCGTATTGTCCCAAATTTACACTGGTCCTGTAATTTTGGTCCCTGCCATACACTCCACAGCCTACGTCAGGTCCTGATTTGGACCCATCAGTATACCAAGAAAGGCTACCTTTCTCCCAAGAGATCTTATTTTCTGACCAGTTTTCTCTTGAGAGTAACTCCACAGTGTAAGATTTTTCTTCTATATACTGTGGTAACATTGTATCAGTGGGCATGCCTAGGATGGGATCCTTTAGTACTGAGTCTTCTAGAGCTCTGAGTACCTCGGACAGCCAATTGTGTTTACCCCGATTCATCATCCTGTGCATACTGGTTTTCGCCTCTTTCTCTAAAAATAGATTTAGAGGCGGTAAGCCCAGGATTGCCTCCAGAGATGCTCCGGGGGAACTCGACATGGCTCCTGTTATCATCAGACATGCCAAACGCTGTAGGCCATTCAGCTTATCCATAGTCGTCTTCTGGTTGGCTTTTCTATACCATACTATAGAGGCGTATGCGATCATCGGCCTCACAATAGCAGTGTACAGCCAGTAGGTGAGCTTTGGACACGGGCCCCAACTCTTCCCTACCATTCGACGACTGATACATAAAGCTGCCTTAGCCTTATTAATCACATTTCCAATGTGTGCATTCCACGTTAGTCTCTGGTCGAAAGTGACTCCCAGATATTTGACCTCTGTGGAAAATTCAACTCGTTTGCCATTTACTAGAGGTGGCTTTAATTTGTTCAGCAGCCTCTTTTTGGTAAACGGTACTATAACGGTTTTGTCACCGTTTACTGTCAGTGCATTTGCTGTGCACCATTCGCAAATGATATTTAGAGCTTTCTGTAGTAGGGCCGAAATTGTGCTTTGGCAGAAGCCTCTTATGATCAGCATAACCTAGGGTGTCAATCTTCTGTTCTGCCAGCCTACACAGAAGCTGATCAACTGCAAGAGTCCAAAGCAGTGGCGATAGAACACCGCCCTGCGGGCATCCTCTTGTAGTGGCTACAGTAAGCGCTGTATCGTGTAGTTCGACTTTCGCTTTACGTTTGGATAGCATGGCCTTCACCCACCTAACTGTAGTCGGGTCCACATTTTTGTTTTGTAGTCCCCTCACTAGTGTGTTGGTGGGAGTATTGTCAAAAGCGCCTTCTATATCCAAAAATGCACACAGAGCTATCTGTTTATCATCCAGAGCCCTTTCCGCCCTGTCAGCTAGCTGAACCAGGGCAGTCTCAGTGGACCTTCCCTTCTGATAGGCGTGCTGGGTGGAATGAATGGGTTTCAAGGCCAGGGCTTTGTCCCTTATGTATTTATCTAGAATCTTTTCTAGAGTTTTAAGCATAAAGGACGTTAGGCAAATTGGTCTGAAGGACTTAGGCAGAGCATAATCCTTCCGCCCTGCCTTTGGTATGAATAATACCTTAGCCCGGGTCCATTGTTCCGGTATATATCCCCAGGCATAACTTGCCCGGTAGATTTTTACCAGATGCGGCGTGAGTACGTCTATGCCTTTTTGTAATAAAATGGGCAGCAGTCCGTCTTCACCACTAGATTTCAGGGGCTTGAATGATCCAATAGCCCATTTCACAACTTTTGGTCGGATGAGAACAGCCGCTCTGTTACGGTCCTCGTTTCGAGGCCTTTGGTGTAAAGGCGTCGTGTCTGACCCGGTCGAAAAGTTGTGAGCCCCTGGAAAGTGAGTTTTTATCAGCAGCTGAAGAGTTTCCTTTTCAGTATTCGTAAAGGAGCCATCAGGTCTTTTAAGCAGCCCTAATTGACTAGGCTTGTCTTTCGCGAGCAGTCTATGGATTCTAGCCCCTTGAGGCATTTGTGTTAATTCCTCGCAGAGCTTCCTCCATGCAGCACGCTTGGACTTCCTTATCTCCTTATTATATTCAGTCAAGGCCTTCTTGTAGTTCTCCCATTCAAGGGTTCTTCTGGCCTTGTTGAATAGACGTCTGGTTTTCTCCCTTAGCTTCTTGAGCCTGGAGTTCCACCAGGGTACATTCCTTTTAGAGTGCTTTTTTCTGAGTGGACAGCTTTCCTCAAAGGCACTCCTTATTGCCCTCGTGATAACCTCCACTGCATGTTCTAGCTCCTCCGGTGTACATATACTTTTAGGGAAGTCCTCAAGAGTCCCAAGAGGGGATCCCCTTGCTGACATCCAACTTCAGACCAAATAAGGTTGTTTTTGTAGTTTAATTTTGGAAAACCTCCATAGCATTGCCAAATAAAGCTATATGAATGAGGAATTTTGAGTTTAACTTGATGAAGAAGAACGTTTCTGTCTACAGTTAAAGGCGTTCTTAACATCCACTTTCACCAAAACTTCACCTCTTTGTTGAGTTAGGAAAGTTCTTAAAGCGTGTACTGCTGCCTCGCATCCACCGCGTGAACCGAAACCCAACTGTAAGGGTTGGAATTCCTTACAGAGGGTTTCTTTGATGTCCTTACAGCAAATTTTGGCTGCAAGACGGCGGTACACAGTTCCAACGGCAATAGATCTTTTTTAAGTAAGGCGCACAAGTTTGCCCCACACAGGATGTCAACAATCTGTTCATTAACCTTGCCTGCAAGCATCAAATTTATGAGCAATGTAAACTCCTTAAGCAGAGCTTCCCCGACTTCACCACAACCCGCACTTATTAGATTATTCAAATGCTGTGGCGTTAGGGAGTCAAGGCCACCTGCAGAGCCACTTGGGAAAGATGTTATGGCTGCTTTCACATCTTGGGGAGTGGCCGTTACAAATAATAATTCCTCATTGATGCCTGAGGGCATGATAGAAAACATTTTTTTGTTTGATGATGGTGGATGTTTGTTTTTTAAGGCCAACAAGGTCTCCGTATTATTCGGCGCCATTGTATTAGGGGTTAAAGTATGAAATTGCCGATTTGTACTGAAAAATAAAAATTCGTTTTTTTTTTAATTTAACATATTTATTTAATCAATATAATTACCATTATTATCTATACATTGCTGCCATCTAATAGGAAGCTCATTTATGCCTTTGCGATAGAACTCTGGTGATCTATATTCGACAAACTGTGTGAAAGCATTTTGCACTGCCTCCTGAGAAGAAAACTTTTTATCACGCAGAAAATTGTCCAAATCACGAAAAAAATGGTAGTCCGTTGGAGCAAGGTCTGGCGAATACGGAGGGTGACGAATGGTTTCTAATTGCAGCTCCTGTAGAGTCTGCAGATCAGTCAAATCATGAGGCACTCATATTTCATATTTTTTTATTTTATTGATTTGACGCAAATGAGTCAATATTGTTGGTAAGGTAACGTTAAACCATGCCGCTAATTCCTGGGTAGTTTGGCTCGGATCGGCTTCCACCATCTCTTTCAAATCATTGTTATTCACCTGTGTGGGCGGTCTTCCACGTGGTTCGTTCTTCAAATCGAAGTTTCCATCACGAAAGCGTTTAAACCAAAATCGCACAGTGCGTTCATTAGCAGTCCCCTCTCCAAACGCAACATTAATATTGCGAGCTGTTTCTGCCGCGTTAGTTCCGCGTCGGAACTCGTATTCAAAAATCACACGAATTTTCGAAGTATCCATCTTTATTGTCTAAGCTGAATAAAAAAAACAACTGAAAGTTGATAATCGAATGTTGCACATTTTTTAAAAGAAGAACTACATAGGTACCGTATGAAAAAAGTTTCACTCAAAAATCTCAAACCATGAAGGTTCTATGTCAATTCGAAGTACCTATTACAATAAAACGGCAATTTCATACTTTAACCCCTATTATCATTGGAAAAAAGTATCTTTGCTGAACCTCTGATATCTCCTTCAGCCATTTTATCCTCGACAATCTTGTATGAGACTTCGTTTGACGATGTGGCGCAAAGGAGAAATCAGGTTTTAAACACAATTTTGTTTTATTTTGTTTGTTTAAGATTCTATTTCTGAAAGTTTTTCAGAAACATGAAGAATTCTGTATGGGAAAGTAAGTAAATTTTCCCAAGCCTGATATGTTTTTGAATTTAAAACATTTTTTATATCTAGCGTAAGGCATTTTGCTACGCTAATGCGGGCCCTACGTGGAATCCTTTTTACTATCAACAAGTTACTTTTCAACAAAATTTCCCAAAGCTTTTCCCAAAAAATTGTTGATGACATTTTATTTGTTGGTTCACTTAAATTTAGTACTGAAGGATGTACCTACTTTAATTAAATGGATTAGTTTATCTTTTTCGTAATCTCTAATTTTATATGTCGGCTAGCGCACTCCTCATCAACATAAAACTGATTGACCAGTTGTCTGCATCGTGGTATAATATAAGGCGTGAATATAACGTGAAAAATAAATATAACACCTGAGCAAATGTATAGTGGGTGAGCCAAATAAGGCCTATGTCCTAATAAGGCCTATTTTTTAAATTTCCCGCTTCACGATTTCAAATGGCCGCCAATGTTTGTAGAAGTGTGCATGTCCATTATCTAACGCACACAAGCACAGCAAGTGGCCCGTGCCGCAAGCGTGTTGGAACCTGGGGGCCTAGCCAAGATGTACATTAAAGAAACGCTCCCTAGCGAACTTTACGAAGCGAACAAAATAAAGCCCGGTGATTGGTTGTTGTAACGCCCACATAAAATTTTGACCAATCACAAAGCTTTGTCCCAGTGTAGCGTAGCGTTTACGACTGTAGAAAGCACTGCGTTTGCATCTTGGCTAGGGCCCCTGGGGGCCTAGCCAAGATGTACATTAAAGAAAACGCTCCCTAGCGAACTTTACGAAGCGAACAAAATAAAGCCCGGTGATTGGTTGTTGTAACGCCCACATAAAATTTTGACCAATCACAAAGCTTTGTCCGTAGCGTAGCGTAGCGTTTACGACTGTAGAAAGCACTGCGTTTGCATCTTGGCTAGGGCCCCTGCAGTCGAAAACAACCACGACGCGGAGCGTACGCTTGTTTTTATAAAATTTTGGCAGAGTAAACAGTAAGTATTTTTATTTTTATTCGTACACGGTATGCTGGCTGTGTTTTGTCTATAGGATAATTATACGTTTAGCCATCTCCTCACATAAGTGAAAAAACTGTAATATCGGTGTATTCCATATAATTGTTGTTTTGTTTACCCATGTGCCATGCCTATAAAAATAAAATATAGGCCTTATAACGGCACAGGTACAGGCCTTATTAGGACAATGTTTTATGTCAGTTAGAAAAGTATCACAGTAAAATAGTAAACCCTTGTTTTCAGTAACATCATGGAAAACGGATCACCAGCTTCTACCACAAGGAAAAAAAGGGCTCAATGGACTTCGCAACAGATGGAAAAGATTTGTTTGGTGACAATGCTACGAATTCCACATCACAGATTACTATACCATCGTCAAGAGTAGAAGATGTTCCTGGTACTTCTTCCATGATAAAGATTAACACAAAGACACGAAAATCAGCGTCAATTACAGCAGATAAGCTTACGGGATCTAAACCAAAACGTCACGATAATAAACCTTCTTGGTACTGTCCAGCTTGTAAAGAAGATCGAGTTGAGTTATCATGAGGTGTGTGTTGGACTCACACCCGCTGATAAAATATTTTACTGTTCAGGAGACTGTTTAAAAAAAAAGATGAAAAAGCCTGATCAATAAGTACTACAGTACTTTTACATGATGAGAAACTCGTTAAGTCTGATCTAAAATGACCAAAAGTAATTAATAGGATCTCATTAGATTTAATATAAGTATTGACAACGTTTTGTATTAATTAAGAAGTTGAATGCTTACTTGTTTTTATTAAGGCTTTATTAAGACACAGGGTTCCCAATTAGACCAGTGACATTTTAGTTATTTGTGTTCACAAAAGTGTGATTTTTGTTTCTAAAGCAATTTTGTTTCATTTATTACAAAGTTTAATAAATAAATATAAGTATTTCAAATTACCAATGCATTTTTATTATAAACCTGTTAGTTAGGTAATAAAAAAATTAAGGTAGGCCTTATTTGGTGAACTTACCTTATGTGATAATATTTTTAGATGACCCCTTTCATCAGAGTTGAAAGCAATATAACGCTTGATGCATTGTTGCTATAACACATTAGCCAGGCGTTAGTTTTTTATTTTATTGTAGTTGATCCCTCAGAAAACAGTACTTTCTTTTTCTAGATTAAAGATACCCTATATCCTTTCTTGTATCCCTGACAACGTGTATGCAAAATTTCATAATGATCGGTTCAATAGTTGTGGCGTGAAAACGTAGCAGACAGTTACTCACATTTATAATATTAGTAGATATGGATTTATGTACGGTTTGACATACAAATGAAGTAAAATAATAAAATGGAAATTAAGATGTGTACACAAAATAGGCAAGTGTTTAATTTAATCATCAACATGGTCCCAAAAGATTGAAGAGAAGAAAGTGAAAAAGTGTTGATAAAAATTCACATCACTATGCGGAACACATTATAACCTTGTGTTAACACATTTTATCACAATGTAAATCAAAAACAATGAATAAATATGCTTTCAAGTATTCTCAAAGGAATAACATCAAAATAATTTATTTCTCTGACAGGACTCGTGTGAGATTTCACAAAAAGCATCAGTCATTGTAATGCCACAGATAAAATAAGTGTTACTGTAATGCGACCAAGTTATGTAGTGACGTAACGACACTACAAACAACGAAACAACGACGACATATTTTATTTTGTCGTATCATAAAACATCACAAAAGACATCAATTATCCATTTGACATTTTGTCTAGTGACAGCCGTCTAAATTACGAGTATACTACTGCATATGCATCTCTTTCTAACACCTTTTCAATGTCATAAGTGAATACAGTATGAACTGATGTTACTTTGTTGTTACTTTAGTTATTTTTCTATGCTTGAGACGATAGTAAAGGCGGAGCTTACCGAGACGAAATAGGGCGTTTGATATATCGCAGTGGGCGGAGTTGGTTTTGACATTTTAGGCGGTGTTTAGTTAGGTATATAATGTCGCTATTAGAGGGTTGTTAAACCTAAGAGGAGGCGGAGTATGTATTTCTCTAATTACTTATAGAAAAATTTGCAAACATTCTTCTAGTGGCTTGAATACCTAAGTAATTACGTTTTAGTTTTATTCAATTTTAATTTTATATCTACTAGTAGGTTTCTCGTTTTAGTTTTACATACATTTTACACGCTACTTCGTTCGCGTAACATAAAATATAGCTTATGTTACTTGCCGATAATGTAGCTTTCTATATAGGTGAAAGAATGTTATATAAAATCGGTCCACTATTCATTATAAACATACAAATCTTGTCTCTTTATTAATATTACTTAGTGATAGATATAGATATTCTTAGATATAGATTTGTGCGAGTATTTGTTTGAATTTTAAATTATCAAAAGTACTTTGATGATTTTTGACATATTTTTAAACCCTGTCGCTCGACGCAATAACACTGTATTTGAGTGTGTGTATCTTTGTAGGTATATGTGTACCTAACTGTTTGCTGTGAAATCGTATTTCGTAATTACCAAACGGATGGTCCGATTTTGATCTGGTTTTCTTTATTTTAAAGCTAACTCGATCGGGATCGTTCTTAGTTTATTAAGTAACTAGCTGGTGCCCGTGACTTCGTCCGCGTCCGATCGCTACCAAACTTCATAGGATCACCCGCTAGACTAATCTGAAGACTGTCAAAATTTGTTCAGCAGTTTTGGAGTCCATAAGGAACATACCTACATACACACATTGCATTTTATATATATTAAGACTTACATATAAAGATTTGGTCAGGCGTTTCAAGTCTTCCATTTTCTAGTTCAGAAGAGGTAGGTTAATTTTTATAGGTTCAATTAAATGTGAAATTTTGTATACCTAACTTATAGGTATGTTTCTATTATTATTTCTATGACTTGATTACCTCGATATGATTATGCTGCATCAAGTAGTCTTCGAGGAAACTAACTCCTCAGCAACTTACAGCAGATATAGTATGTTTTGACTCAATATAATAGTTTTTAACTTTAGTAGGTAAGGTATTTAGCTTGTTACTCCAGTACAATGACTGAAAATATACTTACGTAGGTGTTTCTAGATAGGTATAGGTAGGTACCTAATATAAAAAAACACACTGTTTTCTTTCATTATATTTATTTAGACACATTTTACATACAAACGACACAATAAAATAAATATTTATATAAATAAAAATGTTTAATATTATAAATAATCTTCAGTGACATTTTCTTTTTGATTTTCTAATGCATCTGTAGTCAAAGGCTTGTTTTGTTTCTTTCGTTTCGTCTGAAAAAAAAAAAGGAAAACTCATTCTTTAATTTCTTCTTTACGATGGGTGGTCACTGTCGCCATTTATGAAGGGATAGGGAAATGGGTTCTAATACCTATTCCTTACTAACTTAACGAAATGAAACAGCATAACCTACTTATACAATAATCGTGGCAACGGCAGCCAACGAGTTTGTTTAGAATTTATATATTTGATATTTGAAAGATGAGAGAGAATTCATTGTAATGAATTAATTTGTTAAAAATTATGTTTTAGTTTTACATAAGTATTATTATAATAAATATGTGAATTTATAAATTATTAATATTAATAATAGTTAAGCTTAGTTTAATTAATAGACTTGTATAATTAATGTAATTAATGTTTAGTTTAATTAATTAATGTAGTTTATTTGTTTACAGGTTTACTTGAGATTATTTAAATTGCGATTTTTGTATAGTTATTATGTAAATTTAAAGTTAAATGTTAACTTTGTTATTATAAATGTTTTATTTATATATAGATAAGTAATAAGTTTTGTTAATTACATATAAGTTGTTGTTAAAATTAAAAATAAAAGAATTTATGCAAATGTTAGATGTTGTTTTGGTAAATGCTAAAATAAAAACTTTTGTTTACGGAATAGATACTATTTAATTCTTTTATTGATATTAAACAAAATAATATGTAAATTAAATATATATATCTAAAGTCTTCAATTTGGCTTTTTTCCAATTTCTAATGTATTTGAAATGAAAATCTTATTTCTTGCGATTGCGGCTGGAATTAAAAAAAAAACATATTATATAGATAAACAATATATTAAATGACGCATGGTCACCGTTGCCAATTAAAACAAGCGACGGAATAACGAGTTTTAATTGACTTTGATAAAGATTTAATAAAAAAGAGGACAAGTGATTTCTTTTTTTTAAATGTTAATATAATAAGACAGGCTGACGGTCCATTTGACAGTCAATGGTTACCGTCGCCTATAATAGCACAATAAACGCCATATATATTGTAACAGAGTTTATTTATCATTCTTAAATTAAGTATAAGTGATAATCTATTGTTTATTTTATTCATTCACTGAAATAATGTTATTTTACGGTGGTTCTCTGCTATAGGCGTTGGTTACAGCCGCCACAGTCATGTGCTGTCTAAATAAATTCAAACAATGCGTGTTTTGCCACCATTATCCGAATAAACACCAGTTTTTTTTTTCTAGACTTACATAAAGCGAATTATCAAATTATCTATATTAATTAGTTTATACATTATCTATCTATACAAATCTATACAAATTATCTATATTAACACTTAATAGACCCTAGGGTACGTAAACGCGCTTGTTTAAAGACACTATAGAAGAAAGCTCGTGATTTTTTAAAAAATTTCAATTCATTCACCATCGGAAGCCGACACAGAATAGAAAAAATAAAAATAAATTTTATTTTTATGAATATATATCGGGAAAATAACATAAAACGTTTAAATAAAATAAAGAGTGTGAAAGCCGTTCGGGTGTAGGTATGCATGTGTGCGAGCGTCGTCGTATAAGAGACAATTGGGCGGCCCGTGTCGCTTGCTTTTGCTCGTGTGTATGTGTGTGTAGGTATGTTATGTATAACCGATAGCCTATAGCAGGAGCAGCAGACCACTCACCTTCTACGTTCATACATTCATACGCCGCCGCCGCTCTCAGTGTTTCTCCTCAATCTGGAAAATGCAATTTGCAATATTATATATTTAATAAATCACTATGTACCTACATACATATTAATGTATTTATCATATCACTAGAAAAATATCATTTTTCGTAATATACCTAAACACTTTTAAACATACATTTTTAACTCAACGTTTATTTAACGTTTAACGATAAGAAAAAGAAGCAATTTTCAACTAAACTGTCAATTAATTAAAATGATATAAAGGTGAAATAATAATAAAATATGAGCTTGATTATTTCATGTTTAGTTATTATATATTATAAATAAAAATGCAAAACGGAGTATTTATTTAAGATTTGTTATTTAATTAATTAATTAACTATACATATAGTACTTTTCCTTTAATTTGTCGTAATAACTTGTAATCCATTGTAGTTTTTTCACTAATTTTGCCAGTAAACATCAATCTAGTAAATTTCTAGTTGAGAAGACAGTAAAATAATGCAAACAAAAGGAAAAGAACATCAACCGTATTTT
>OW387799.2:5570000-5577500 GCA_936446665.2 Synanthedon andrenaeformis | reverse complement strand
ACACACAAACTTATTAGGTGTGTGTGTGTCTCTCATTTGCCCGTAACGGTAGTGTATAGGCAAAACGCTTCAGCGCCATCCATTTTCAGGGCTGGTTGCTTCGGCAGGTGAGTCGTTGCACACTCCTTAGCGGATTCCGACTTCCATGGCCACCGTCCTGCTGTCATGAGCGACCAACGCCTTTCATGGTGTCCCATGAGCGTTTTTTAGGCGCCTTAACACTACGTTTGGTTCATCCCACAGCGCCAGTTCTGCTTACCAAAATTGGCCCACTTGGCACCGTCATCAGATCTCCGGCTTCATCGTTCGAGTAAGCCGGAGTTCTCACCCATTTAAAGTTTGAGAATAGGTTGAAGTCGTTTCGGCCCCAATGCCTCTAATCATTCGCTTTACCGGATGAGACTGTTTCAATTCGACGCCAGCTATCCTGAGGGAAACTTCGGACGGAACCAGCTACTAGATGGTTCGATTAGTCTTTCGCCCCTATACCCAGTTCCGACGATCGATTTGCACGTCAGAATCGCTACGGTCCTCCATCAGGGTTTCCCCTGACTTCGACCTGACCAGGCATAGTTCACCATCTTTCGGGTCCCAGCATCTGTGCTCTGAGCGCGCCTGCATTCACAGATTGGAAACGAGACGCCTCGGGAGTGCGAGAGATCGATCTGGACCGACGCTCCATCCTCCCAGAGCGCGCGACAAAACGCGCCTTCACTTTCGTTACGCCTTTCAGTTTTAACATATATAAAAAAATCTCAATGACTCGCACACATGCTAGACTCCTTGGTCCGTGTTTCAAGACGGGTCCTGCGAGTGCCCGAAACTGGAATCATCGCCGACCGAGACGCGCACGGTCCGAGACACACGGCTGCGACAAAACAGGCGCAACGTGTCGAGTACCGCACTTGCGGCGGTGGCTCGAAAGCACGTCACTTTGAACCTTGCGTCGGGCCTGGACGCGTTGAAACGCGTGCGCGTTTCGTCACCATACCGTCCGACAGCCTGTCGGCCACCGACACCGGTCCGACGGTAGACGCGTGAACGAATACCGCCGGACTCCCGACGCGGCGCTTAGACAGACATCGAACGGGTCGCGATGCATTACTTGGAGAGAAGTGCACGCCGTCCGCGAACGTCGACGCGAGCGCACCGTGCCGACACAACGTTGAAACGAGTCCACCGTGCGACGACATCGTGAAACGCCCGCGTACGCCGCGAAATGACGATGAATCTCTCCGTTCGTTCATTCGAGTTTCGCAGGTTTACCCCTGAACGGTTTCACGTACTGTTGAACTCTCTCTTCAAAGTTCTTTTCAACTTTCCCTCACGGTACTTGTTCGCTATCGGTCTCGCGGTAATATTTAGCCTTAGATGGAGTTTACCACCCACTTAGGGCTGCACTCTCAAGCAACCCGACTCTTAGGAGAGTGCCTCTCGCCGCCTCCCTCCGTCGCTACGGGCCTGGCACCCTCTACGGGAAAACGGCCCCGTTCAAGACGAACTTGGACGAGAGCGGGGACGACGAGAAAGCGGCACCTCCCGAACACCACATCTCCCGCGACCGGGAAGACCGCGGGATTCAGTGCTGGGCTCTTTCCTGTTCGCTCGCCGCTACTAAGGAAATCCTGGTTAGTTTCTTTTCCTCCGCTTACTAATATGCTTAAATTCGGCGGGTGATCCTCCCTGATCTGAGGCCAACATTATAAAATTACGAGGCAGACACGATATCCGTTAACGGAGAGTGTGTGCACGACTAGCGCACACACACACACGCCGCTTCTTCGGACGTCGAGTCCGCCTACATCTTTTTTATTCGTGAGTCTGTGTATACCATTAAAACACTCTCGCTCATCTCGAATTAACGCGAAGAGTCGTAGGCGTGTTTCTTTAACGGTGTATGTGAGTTTTACCCCGCACACAAAACAGACGCCGCACTCGTAAATAATAATATTTAAACGGACGAAGAAAATTCGAACCGTCACTCTGCGTGCAACAAATTTACACAATCAATCACACGCAATGTGGCAATTGTTTTTATGCAGCCGGCCCTCAGACAGGAGTGGTCCTGGATGTGTCTCCACGGACCGCAATGTGCGTTCGAAATGTCGATGTTCAAATGTGTCCTGCAGTTCACACTATGACGCGCAGTTAACTGCGTTCTTCATCGACCCGCGAGCCAAGTGATCCACCGTCCAGGGTAATGTTTTATAATAAAATAAGACAATAATAAATATAAAACAAAAATTTTATTAAAAAAATGTACACCGCTATGTGTGTGTGTTCGTTTTTAGAGACTCGAGAACGATACGGATTTTCACCATTCTCAACGTCTATGCATCAATATTTATTAATATGTTTTTGCCGTGTGCGTATACGAAGAAACACAAACAACAAGACACGTTAATGATCCTTCCGCAGGTTCCCCTACGGAAACCTTGTTACGACTTTTACTTCCTCTAAATGATCAAGTTTGGTCAACTTCCCAACGACGCCGACGGCCGTGAAGCCACCGCGTGTCGGTCCGAAGACCTCACTAAATCATTCAATCGGTAGTAGCGACGGGCGGTGTGTACAAAGGGCAGGGACGTAATCAACGCGAGCTTATGACTCGCGCTTACTAGGAATTCCTCGTTTATGGGGGACAATTGCAAACCCCAATCCCCAGCACGAAGGAGTTTCAACGGGTTGCCCGGGCCTCTAGGCCAGGGAGAACATGCTGATTCCTTCAGTGTAGCGCGCGTGCGGCCCAGGACATCTAAGGGCATCACAGACCTGTTATTGCTCAATCTCGTGCGGCTCGAAGCCGCCGGTCCCTCTAAGAAGAATTTGAATACGCAACGAGTGAGTAGCGCGACACGAGTGTCGCGCACACCTAAATCGCTACGCCTATTTAGCAGGCTAGAGTCTCGTTCGTTACCGGAATTAACCAGACAAATCGCTCCACCAACTAAGAACGGCCATGCACCACCACCCACCGAATCAAGAAAGAGCTGTTAATCTGTCAATCCTTCCGGTGTCCGGGCCTGGTGAGATTTCCCGTGTTGAGTCAAATTAAGCCGCAGGCTCCACTCCTGGTGGTGCCCTTCCGTCAATTCCTTTAAGTTTCAGCTTTGCAACCATACTCCCCCCGGAGTCCAAAATCTTTGGTTTCCCGGAAGCTGCCCGCCGAGCCATTGTAGTAACGTCGGCGGATCGCTAGATGACATATTTACGGTTAGAACTAGGGCGGTATCTAATCGCCTTCGAACCTCTAACTTTCGTTCTTGATTGATGAAAACACCTTTGGCAAATGCTTTCGCTGTTGTTCGTCTTGCGACGATCCAAGAATTTCACCTCTAACGTCGCAATACGAATGCCCCCAGTTATCCCTATTAATCATTACCTCGGAGTTCTGAAAACCAACAAAATAGAACCGAGATCATATTCTATTATTCCATGCACGAAATATTCAAGCAGCTTTTTGAGCCCGCTTTGAGCACTCTAATTTGTTCAAAGTAAAATTGTCGGCCCATCTCGACACTCACTGAAGAGCACCGCGATAGGATTTGTTATATTGAACCGGACGTTTTACCGTCGCGGCTCACCGACGATATGCTCCGCAAACGTGTCAGTATCACCGCGGATGCGATGCACCGACAGCGCGCAGCACAAATGCAACTACGAGCTTTTTAACCGCAACAATTTTAGTATACGCTATTGGAGCTGGAATTACCGCGGCTGCTGGCACCAGACTTGCCCTCCAATTGTTCCTCGTTAAAATATTTAAAGTGTACTCATTCCGATTACGAGGCCTCGTAAGAGTCCCGTATCGTTATTTTTCGTCACTACCTCCCCGTGCCGGGAGTGGGTAATTTGCGCGCCTGCTGCCTTCCTTGGATGTGGTAGCCGTTTCTCAGGCTCCCTCTCCGGAATCGAACCCTGATTCCCCGTTACCCGTGACAACCATGGTAGTCGCAGAAACTACCATCGAAAGTTGATAAGGCAGACATTTGAAAGATGCGTCGCCGGTGCTGGACCGTGCGATCGGCAAAAGTTATCCAGATTCATCAAAATTAACGACTTCGAACGCGAGGCTCTCCGCCGATTGGTTTTGATCTAATAAAAGCGCTCATCCCATCACTGGTCAGAGTTCTGATTGCATGTATTAGCTCTAGAATTACCACAGTTATCCAAGTAACCTAAGTAAGATCTAAGGAACCAAAACTGATATATTGAGCCATTCGCGGTTTCGCCTTAATACGGCTTGCACTGAGACATGCATGGCTTAATCTTTGAGACAAGCATATAACTACTGGCAGGATCAACCAGGGAGCTACCACCATATCTAGAGCAACACCGTCGAATCTCGGGCGCAATATGCGCGAGATCGACGAGTTCTTCGATAAGGCTCCATCGTATTTATTATACAAATACGACGGGGCTCCAAGATACGACACGCAGAGAAGACATACAGATACAAATATACCTGTGTGTATTCTCTCGTGCGAATTTTTACTAAGAGACAATGTGCGTGCGGCACTGTGGCTGTCACACAATCGCGCTCTCGATACGAACGTTCGCGACGGACACTTTTCACATAACATTTGTGCGTTCAAGAACACAGATGATTATTGTAAAACAGTCTCGAATTCGTAATACACAAAACACGAAACACGCCCGGTGACAGAGAGTATCAAAAGAAACCTCTGCTGCTCTAAATAATAGACGAACCACAACGACGTGTGGAAATATATCCGATAAACTCAAAAGTGTAATCTTTTGAGGGTTCGCTCTCTGTTATTACAAGTAACAGTAGTGCGAACATTAAACGGACAAACTATACCATATAGTTGTGTTTTCGAAAGATGAAAAACGTGAATGCGCTCTCCGCCGTCGCCGCACTGCGCGTCGCGACGACAAATTTCAATAACACGAACACCGAATACGACTCAGCCCCGAAAACAAAGCCGTTTTCGTTAGGAACGGGACAAATAGTGTTTCGTATATAAATTTTTTTTTTTCGTTTGAGAACCGAGTTTATAATGAATTTTTAGCGCCTTCGATTTCAGCTTCCGAAAACATATATACGGTTGCAGCGTACTGAGCATAAAACTATTAAAAACTGAGCGCTTTGATGCCATAGGTGTGAAAAAGAAGAGAAAAAAAAATAAAAAAAATGTCCAACCGCACGAGGACATTTAACTAAAACACGTCCTGAAAGCAAAATCCACAGTGCAAAGCAAATAAATTTCCCTGTGGTGGGTGGGCAGGTGCGAGTGAGAGGGTGAGAGTAAAAAAAAATTTAAAAAAATAATAATTAAAAAGTACCCCACGAGTAGAACGTCCTAAAAGAAAAAATCAACAGTGCAAAGCAAATAAATTTCCTTGTGGGTGCCGCAGGTGGGTGGGTGCGAGTAGTGCGAGTGAGAGGGCGAGAGTAAAAAACAAAAAAAAAAATAAAAAAAAAAAAACAAAAAAAAAAACAGCCTGTGTGAGTGAGTGAGTGAGTGGGAGTGAGTGAGTGAGGAGAGTGAGTAAAAATAATAATAATTAAATGAGCGAGTGAGTGTGTGTGTGTGTGTGTGTGTGTGTGTGTGTGTGTGTGTGTGTGTGTGTGTGTGTGTGTGTGTGTGTGTGTGTGTGTGTGTGTGTGTGTGTGTGTGTGTGTGTGTGTGAGGGTGAGTGAGTAAAAAAATAATAATAATTAAATAATTAAAAAAACACCCCACGAGTAGAATGTCCTAAAAGAAAAATCAACAGTGCAAAGCAAATAAATTTCCTTGTGGGGTGCCGCAGGTGGGTGGGTGCGAGTAGTGCGAGTGAGAGGGCGAACATAAAAAACAAAATTAAAAAAACAAAAAAAAACACCCCACTGTGAATGAGTGAGTGAGTGTGTGTGAGTGAGTGAGTGAGTGAGTGAGTGAGGAGAGAGTGAGAGTAAAATAAATAAATAATTAAATTAGTGAGTGAGTGAGTGAAGGTGTGTGAGAGTGGGAGTGAGTGAGTGAGTGAGTGAGTGAGTGAGTGAGTGAGTGGGTGGGAGTGAGGAGTGAGAGTAAAAAAAAAATTAGTGAGTGAGTGAGTGGGTGGGGGTGAGTGAGGAGAGTGAGTAAAAAAAAAAAATATTAGTGAGTGAGTGAGTGAGTGTGTGTCAGTGAGTGAGTGCGAGTAGTGCGAGCATAAAAAACAAAATTAAAAAAACAAAAAAAAACACCCCACTGTGAATGTGTGAGTGAGTGAGTGAGTGAGTGAGTGAGTGGGTGGGTGGGTGGGTGGGAGTGAGTGAGTGAGTGAGGAGAGAGTGAGAGTAAAATAAATAAATAATTAAATTAGTGAGTGAGTGAGTGAAGGTGTGTGAGTGTGGGAGTGAGTGAGTGAGTGAGTGGGTGGGAGTGAGGAGTGAGAGTAAAAAAAAATTAGTGAGTGAGTGAGTGGGTGGGGGTGAGTGAGGAGAGAGTGAGTAAAAAAAAAATATTAGTGAGTGAGTGAGTGTGTGTGAGTGAGTGAGGAGAGGGGTGAGAGTAAAATAATAATAATAATGAAATATGTAATTAAAAAAACAACCCACGAGTGGAACGTCCTCGAGTAGAGTGCAAGTGAGAGGGCGAGAGTAAAAAAAAACAAAATTAAAAAGAAAACACCCCACTGGTAGTTAGTCCTAAAAGCAAAATTGCTTGCATCCCCAGGTGGGTGGGTGCAAATGAGAACGAACAAGTGAGTGAGTGAGTGAGTGAGTGACTGAGTACATAAGAGAGTGAGTGAGTAAGTGAGTTGGAGTGAGTGAGTGAGTGAGTGGGAGTGGAGTGTCAGTGACAGGGTGAGAGTGAGGGTGAGGGTGAGGGTGAGTGAGCTCGCGTCGTCCGTTATATAAGTTGACAATTGGCGGCCCGTGTCGCTTGCTTTTGCTCGTGTGTATGTGTGTGTAGGTATGTTATGTATAACCGATAGCCTATAGCAGGAGCAGCAGACCACTCACCTTCTACGTTCATACATTCATACGCCGCCGCCGCTCTCAGTGTTTCTCCTCAATCTGGAAAATGCAATTTGCAATATTATATATTTAATAAATCACTATGTACCTACATACATATTAATGTATTTATCATATCACTAGAAAAATATCATTTTTCGTAATATACCTAAACACTTTTAAACATACATTTTTAACTCAACGTTTATTTAACGTTTAACGATAAGAAAAAGAAGCAATTTTCAACTAAACTGTCAATTAATTAAAATGATATAAAGGTGAAATAATAATAAAATATGAGCTTGATTATTTCATGTTTAGTTATTATATATTATAAATAAAAATGCAAAACGGAGTATTTATTTAAGATTTGTTATTTAATTAATTAATTAACTATACATATAGTACTTTTCCTTTAATTTGTCGTAATAACTTGTAATCCATTGTAGTTTTTTCACTAATTTTGCCAGTAAACATCAATCTAGTAAATTTCTAGTTGAGAAGACAGTAAAATAATGCAAACAAAAGGAAAAGAACATCAACCGTATTTT
>OW387799.2:5557500-5565000 GCA_936446665.2 Synanthedon andrenaeformis | reverse complement strand
ACACACAAACTTATTAGGTGTGTGTGTGTCTCTCATTTGCCCGTAACGGTAGTGTATAGGCAAAACGCTTCAGCGCCATCCATTTTCAGGGCTGGTTGCTTCGGCAGGTGAGTCGTTGCACACTCCTTAGCGGATTCCGACTTCCATGGCCACCGTCCTGCTGTCATGAGCGACCAACGCCTTTCATGGTGTCCCATGAGCGTTTTTTAGGCGCCTTAACACTACGTTTGGTTCATCCCACAGCGCCAGTTCTGCTTACCAAAATTGGCCCACTTGGCACCGTCATCAGATCTCCGGCTTCATCGTTCGAGTAAGCCGGAGTTCTCACCCATTTAAAGTTTGAGAATAGGTTGAAGTCGTTTCGGCCCCAATGCCTCTAATCATTCGCTTTACCGGATGAGACTGTTTCAATTCGACGCCAGCTATCCTGAGGGAAACTTCGGACGGAACCAGCTACTAGATGGTTCGATTAGTCTTTCGCCCCTATACCCAGTTCCGACGATCGATTTGCACGTCAGAATCGCTACGGTCCTCCATCAGGGTTTCCCCTGACTTCGACCTGACCAGGCATAGTTCACCATCTTTCGGGTCCCAGCATCTGTGCTCTGAGCGCGCCTGCATTCACAGATTGGAAACGAGACGCCTCGGGAGTGCGAGAGATCGATCTGGACCGACGCTCCATCCTCCCAGAGCGCGCGACAAAACGCGCCTTCACTTTCGTTACGCCTTTCAGTTTTAACATATATAAAAAAATCTCAATGACTCGCACACATGCTAGACTCCTTGGTCCGTGTTTCAAGACGGGTCCTGCGAGTGCCCGAAACTGGAATCATCGCCGACCGAGACGCGCACGGTCCGAGACACACGGCTGCGACAAAACAGGCGCAACGTGTCGAGTACCGCACTTGCGGCGGTGGCTCGAAAGCACGTCACTTTGAACCTTGCGTCGGGCCTGGACGCGTTGAAACGCGTGCGCGTTTCGTCACCATACCGTCCGACAGCCTGTCGGCCACCGACACCGGTCCGACGGTAGACGCGTGAACGAATACCGCCGGACTCCCGACGCGGCGCTTAGACAGACATCGAACGGGTCGCGATGCATTACTTGGAGAGAAGTGCACGCCGTCCGCGAACGTCGACGCGAGCGCACCGTGCCGACACAACGTTGAAACGAGTCCACCGTGCGACGACATCGTGAAACGCCCGCGTACGCCGCGAAATGACGATGAATCTCTCCGTTCGTTCATTCGAGTTTCGCAGGTTTACCCCTGAACGGTTTCACGTACTGTTGAACTCTCTCTTCAAAGTTCTTTTCAACTTTCCCTCACGGTACTTGTTCGCTATCGGTCTCGCGGTAATATTTAGCCTTAGATGGAGTTTACCACCCACTTAGGGCTGCACTCTCAAGCAACCCGACTCTTAGGAGAGTGCCTCTCGCCGCCTCCCTCCGTCGCTACGGGCCTGGCACCCTCTACGGGAAAACGGCCCCGTTCAAGACGAACTTGGACGAGAGCGGGGACGACGAGAAAGCGGCACCTCCCGAACACCACATCTCCCGCGACCGGGAAGACCGCGGGATTCAGTGCTGGGCTCTTTCCTGTTCGCTCGCCGCTACTAAGGAAATCCTGGTTAGTTTCTTTTCCTCCGCTTACTAATATGCTTAAATTCGGCGGGTGATCCTCCCTGATCTGAGGCCAACATTATAAAATTACGAGGCAGACACGATATCCGTTAACGGAGAGTGTGTGCACGACTAGCGCACACACACACACGCCGCTTCTTCGGACGTCGAGTCCGCCTACATCTTTTTTATTCGTGAGTCTGTGTATACCATTAAAACACTCTCGCTCATCTCGAATTAACGCGAAGAGTCGTAGGCGTGTTTCTTTAACGGTGTATGTGAGTTTTACCCCGCACACAAAACAGACGCCGCACTCGTAAATAATAATATTTAAACGGACGAAGAAAATTCGAACCGTCACTCTGCGTGCAACAAATTTACACAATCAATCACACGCAATGTGGCAATTGTTTTTATGCAGCCGGCCCTCAGACAGGAGTGGTCCTGGATGTGTCTCCACGGACCGCAATGTGCGTTCGAAATGTCGATGTTCAAATGTGTCCTGCAGTTCACACTATGACGCGCAGTTAACTGCGTTCTTCATCGACCCGCGAGCCAAGTGATCCACCGTCCAGGGTAATGTTTTATAATAAAATAAGACAATAATAAATATAAAACAAAAATTTTATTAAAAAAATGTACACCGCTATGTGTGTGTGTTCGTTTTTAGAGACTCGAGAACGATACGGATTTTCACCATTCTCAACGTCTATGCATCAATATTTATTAATATGTTTTTGCCGTGTGCGTATACGAAGAAACACAAACAACAAGACACGTTAATGATCCTTCCGCAGGTTCCCCTACGGAAACCTTGTTACGACTTTTACTTCCTCTAAATGATCAAGTTTGGTCAACTTCCCAACGACGCCGACGGCCGTGAAGCCACCGCGTGTCGGTCCGAAGACCTCACTAAATCATTCAATCGGTAGTAGCGACGGGCGGTGTGTACAAAGGGCAGGGACGTAATCAACGCGAGCTTATGACTCGCGCTTACTAGGAATTCCTCGTTTATGGGGGACAATTGCAAACCCCAATCCCCAGCACGAAGGAGTTTCAACGGGTTGCCCGGGCCTCTAGGCCAGGGAGAACATGCTGATTCCTTCAGTGTAGCGCGCGTGCGGCCCAGGACATCTAAGGGCATCACAGACCTGTTATTGCTCAATCTCGTGCGGCTCGAAGCCGCCGGTCCCTCTAAGAAGAATTTGAATACGCAACGAGTGAGTAGCGCGACACGAGTGTCGCGCACACCTAAATCGCTACGCCTATTTAGCAGGCTAGAGTCTCGTTCGTTACCGGAATTAACCAGACAAATCGCTCCACCAACTAAGAACGGCCATGCACCACCACCCACCGAATCAAGAAAGAGCTGTTAATCTGTCAATCCTTCCGGTGTCCGGGCCTGGTGAGATTTCCCGTGTTGAGTCAAATTAAGCCGCAGGCTCCACTCCTGGTGGTGCCCTTCCGTCAATTCCTTTAAGTTTCAGCTTTGCAACCATACTCCCCCCGGAGTCCAAAATCTTTGGTTTCCCGGAAGCTGCCCGCCGAGCCATTGTAGTAACGTCGGCGGATCGCTAGATGACATATTTACGGTTAGAACTAGGGCGGTATCTAATCGCCTTCGAACCTCTAACTTTCGTTCTTGATTGATGAAAACACCTTTGGCAAATGCTTTCGCTGTTGTTCGTCTTGCGACGATCCAAGAATTTCACCTCTAACGTCGCAATACGAATGCCCCCAGTTATCCCTATTAATCATTACCTCGGAGTTCTGAAAACCAACAAAATAGAACCGAGATCATATTCTATTATTCCATGCACGAAATATTCAAGCAGCTTTTTGAGCCCGCTTTGAGCACTCTAATTTGTTCAAAGTAAAATTGTCGGCCCATCTCGACACTCACTGAAGAGCACCGCGATAGGATTTGTTATATTGAACCGGACGTTTTACCGTCGCGGCTCACCGACGATATGCTCCGCAAACGTGTCAGTATCACCGCGGATGCGATGCACCGACAGCGCGCAGCACAAATGCAACTACGAGCTTTTTAACCGCAACAATTTTAGTATACGCTATTGGAGCTGGAATTACCGCGGCTGCTGGCACCAGACTTGCCCTCCAATTGTTCCTCGTTAAAATATTTAAAGTGTACTCATTCCGATTACGAGGCCTCGTAAGAGTCCCGTATCGTTATTTTTCGTCACTACCTCCCCGTGCCGGGAGTGGGTAATTTGCGCGCCTGCTGCCTTCCTTGGATGTGGTAGCCGTTTCTCAGGCTCCCTCTCCGGAATCGAACCCTGATTCCCCGTTACCCGTGACAACCATGGTAGTCGCAGAAACTACCATCGAAAGTTGATAAGGCAGACATTTGAAAGATGCGTCGCCGGTGCTGGACCGTGCGATCGGCAAAAGTTATCCAGATTCATCAAAATTAACGACTTCGAACGCGAGGCTCTCCGCCGATTGGTTTTGATCTAATAAAAGCGCTCATCCCATCACTGGTCAGAGTTCTGATTGCATGTATTAGCTCTAGAATTACCACAGTTATCCAAGTAACCTAAGTAAGATCTAAGGAACCAAAACTGATATATTGAGCCATTCGCGGTTTCGCCTTAATACGGCTTGCACTGAGACATGCATGGCTTAATCTTTGAGACAAGCATATAACTACTGGCAGGATCAACCAGGGAGCTACCACCATATCTAGAGCAACACCGTCGAATCTCGGGCGCAATATGCGCGAGATCGACGAGTTCTTCGATAAGGCTCCATCGTATTTATTATACAAATACGACGGGGCTCCAAGATACGACACGCAGAGAAGACATACAGATACAAATATACCTGTGTGTATTCTCTCGTGCGAATTTTTACTAAGAGACAATGTGCGTGCGGCACTGTGGCTGTCACACAATCGCGCTCTCGATACGAACGTTCGCGACGGACACTTTTCACATAACATTTGTGCGTTCAAGAACACAGATGATTATTGTAAAACAGTCTCGAATTCGTAATACACAAAACACGAAACACGCCCGGTGACAGAGAGTATCAAAAGAAACCTCTGCTGCTCTAAATAATAGACGAACCACAACGACGTGTGGAAATATATCCGATAAACTCAAAAGTGTAATCTTTTGAGGGTTCGCTCTCTGTTATTACAAGTAACAGTAGTGCGAACATTAAACGGACAAACTATACCATATAGTTGTGTTTTCGAAAGATGAAAAACGTGAATGCGCTCTCCGCCGTCGCCGCACTGCGCGTCGCGACGACAAATTTCAATAACACGAACACCGAATACGACTCAGCCCCGAAAACAAAGCCGTTTTCGTTAGGAACGGGACAAATAGTGTTTCGTATATAAATTTTTTTTTTTCGTTTGAGAACCGAGTTTATAATGAATTTTTAGCGCCTTCGATTTCAGCTTCCGAAAACATATATACGGTTGCAGCGTACTGAGCATAAAACTATTAAAAACTGAGCGCTTTGATGCCATAGGTGTGAAAAAGAAGAGAAAAAAAAATAAAAAAAATGTCCAACCGCACGAGGACATTTAACTAAAACACGTCCTGAAAGCAAAATCCACAGTGCAAAGCAAATAAATTTCCCTGTGGTGGGTGGGCAGGTGCGAGTGAGAGGGTGAGAGTAAAAAAAAATTTAAAAAAATAATAATTAAAAAGTACCCCACGAGTAGAACGTCCTAAAAGAAAAAATCAACAGTGCAAAGCAAATAAATTTCCTTGTGGGTGCCGCAGGTGGGTGGGTGCGAGTAGTGCGAGTGAGAGGGCGAGAGTAAAAAACAAAAAAAAAAATAAAAAAAAAAAAACAAAAAAAAAAACAGCCTGTGTGAGTGAGTGAGTGAGTGGGAGTGAGTGAGTGAGGAGAGTGAGTAAAAATAATAATAATTAAATGAGCGAGTGAGTGTGTGTGTGTGTGTGTGTGTGTGTGTGTGTGTGTGTGTGTGTGTGTGTGTGTGTGTGTGTGTGTGTGTGTGTGTGTGTGTGTGTGTGTGTGTGTGTGTGTGTGTGTGTGTGTGTGTGTGTGTGTGTGTGTGTGTGTGTGTGTGTGTGTGTGTGTGAGGGTGAGTGAGTAAAAAAATAATAATAATTAAATAATTAAAAAAACACCCCACGAGTAGAATGTCCTAAAAGAAAAATCAACAGTGCAAAGCAAATAAATTTCCTTGTGGGGTGCCGCAGGTGGGTGGGTGCGAGTAGTGCGAGTGAGAGGGCGAACATAAAAAACAAAATTAAAAAAACAAAAAAAAACACCCCACTGTGAATGAGTGAGTGAGTGTGTGTGAGTGAGTGAGTGAGTGAGTGAGTGAGGAGAGAGTGAGAGTAAAATAAATAAATAATTAAATTAGTGAGTGAGTGAGTGAAGGTGTGTGAGAGTGGGAGTGAGTGAGTGAGTGAGTGAGTGAGTGAGTGAGTGAGTGGGTGGGAGTGAGGAGTGAGAGTAAAAAAAAAATTAGTGAGTGAGTGAGTGGGTGGGGGTGAGTGAGGAGAGTGAGTAAAAAAAAAAAATATTAGTGAGTGAGTGAGTGAGTGTGTGTCAGTGAGTGAGTGCGAGTAGTGCGAGCATAAAAAACAAAATTAAAAAAACAAAAAAAAACACCCCACTGTGAATGTGTGAGTGAGTGAGTGAGTGAGTGAGTGAGTGGGTGGGTGGGTGGGTGGGAGTGAGTGAGTGAGTGAGGAGAGAGTGAGAGTAAAATAAATAAATAATTAAATTAGTGAGTGAGTGAGTGAAGGTGTGTGAGTGTGGGAGTGAGTGAGTGAGTGAGTGGGTGGGAGTGAGGAGTGAGAGTAAAAAAAAATTAGTGAGTGAGTGAGTGGGTGGGGGTGAGTGAGGAGAGAGTGAGTAAAAAAAAAATATTAGTGAGTGAGTGAGTGTGTGTGAGTGAGTGAGGAGAGGGGTGAGAGTAAAATAATAATAATAATGAAATATGTAATTAAAAAAACAACCCACGAGTGGAACGTCCTCGAGTAGAGTGCAAGTGAGAGGGCGAGAGTAAAAAAAAACAAAATTAAAAAGAAAACACCCCACTGGTAGTTAGTCCTAAAAGCAAAATTGCTTGCATCCCCAGGTGGGTGGGTGCAAATGAGAACGAACAAGTGAGTGAGTGAGTGAGTGAGTGACTGAGTACATAAGAGAGTGAGTGAGTAAGTGAGTTGGAGTGAGTGAGTGAGTGAGTGGGAGTGGAGTGTCAGTGACAGGGTGAGAGTGAGGGTGAGGGTGAGGGTGAGTGAGCTCGCGTCGTCCGTTATATAAGTTGACAATTGGCGGCCCGTGTCGCTTGCTTTTGCTCGTGTGTATGTGTGTGTAGGTATGTTATGTATAACCGATAGCCTATAGCAGGAGCAGCAGACCACTCACCTTCTACGTTCATACATTCATACGCCGCCGCCGCTCTCAGTGTTTCTCCTCAATCTGGAAAATGCAATTTGCAATATTATATATTTAATAAATCACTATGTACCTACATACATATTAATGTATTTATCATATCACTAGAAAAATATCATTTTTCGTAATATACCTAAACACTTTTAAACATACATTTTTAACTCAACGTTTATTTAACGTTTAACGATAAGAAAAAGAAGCAATTTTCAACTAAACTGTCAATTAATTAAAATGATATAAAGGTGAAATAATAATAAAATATGAGCTTGATTATTTCATGTTTAGTTATTATATATTATAAATAAAAATGCAAAACGGAGTATTTATTTAAGATTTGTTATTTAATTAATTAATTAACTATACATATAGTACTTTTCCTTTAATTTGTCGTAATAACTTGTAATCCATTGTAGTTTTTTCACTAATTTTGCCAGTAAACATCAATCTAGTAAATTTCTAGTTGAGAA
>OW387799.2:5545000-5552500 GCA_936446665.2 Synanthedon andrenaeformis | reverse complement strand
CCCTTCTGCGCACACCGCCGCGCACGTCCTACTCGTTACGACATAATGACACACAAACTTATTAGGTGTGTGTGTGTCTCTCATTTGCCCGTAACGGTAGTGTATAGGCAAAACGCTTCAGCGCCATCCATTTTCAGGGCTGGTTGCTTCGGCAGGTGAGTCGTTGCACACTCCTTAGCGGATTCCGACTTCCATGGCCACCGTCCTGCTGTCATGAGCGACCAACGCCTTTCATGGTGTCCCATGAGCGTTTTTTAGGCGCCTTAACACTACGTTTGGTTCATCCCACAGCGCCAGTTCTGCTTACCAAAATTGGCCCACTTGGCACCGTCATCAGATCTCCGGCTTCATCGTTCGAGTAAGCCGGAGTTCTCACCCATTTAAAGTTTGAGAATAGGTTGAAGTCGTTTCGGCCCCAATGCCTCTAATCATTCGCTTTACCGGATGAGACTGTTTCAATTCGACGCCAGCTATCCTGAGGGAAACTTCGGACGGAACCAGCTACTAGATGGTTCGATTAGTCTTTCGCCCCTATACCCAGTTCCGACGATCGATTTGCACGTCAGAATCGCTACGGTCCTCCATCAGGGTTTCCCCTGACTTCGACCTGACCAGGCATAGTTCACCATCTTTCGGGTCCCAGCATCTGTGCTCTGAGCGCGCCTGCATTCACAGATTGGAAACGAGACGCCTCGGGAGTGCGAGAGATCGATCTGGACCGACGCTCCATCCTCCCAGAGCGCGCGACAAAACGCGCCTTCACTTTCGTTACGCCTTTCAGTTTTAACATATATAAAAAAATCTCAATGACTCGCACACATGCTAGACTCCTTGGTCCGTGTTTCAAGACGGGTCCTGCGAGTGCCCGAAACTGGAATCATCGCCGACCGAGACGCGCACGGTCCGAGACACACGGCTGCGACAAAACAGGCGCAACGTGTCGAGTACCGCACTTGCGGCGGTGGCTCGAAAGCACGTCACTTTGAACCTTGCGTCGGGCCTGGACGCGTTGAAACGCGTGCGCGTTTCGTCACCATACCGTCCGACAGCCTGTCGGCCACCGACACCGGTCCGACGGTAGACGCGTGAACGAATACCGCCGGACTCCCGACGCGGCGCTTAGACAGACATCGAACGGGTCGCGATGCATTACTTGGAGAGAAGTGCACGCCGTCCGCGAACGTCGACGCGAGCGCACCGTGCCGACACAACGTTGAAACGAGTCCACCGTGCGACGACATCGTGAAACGCCCGCGTACGCCGCGAAATGACGATGAATCTCTCCGTTCGTTCATTCGAGTTTCGCAGGTTTACCCCTGAACGGTTTCACGTACTGTTGAACTCTCTCTTCAAAGTTCTTTTCAACTTTCCCTCACGGTACTTGTTCGCTATCGGTCTCGCGGTAATATTTAGCCTTAGATGGAGTTTACCACCCACTTAGGGCTGCACTCTCAAGCAACCCGACTCTTAGGAGAGTGCCTCTCGCCGCCTCCCTCCGTCGCTACGGGCCTGGCACCCTCTACGGGAAAACGGCCCCGTTCAAGACGAACTTGGACGAGAGCGGGGACGACGAGAAAGCGGCACCTCCCGAACACCACATCTCCCGCGACCGGGAAGACCGCGGGATTCAGTGCTGGGCTCTTTCCTGTTCGCTCGCCGCTACTAAGGAAATCCTGGTTAGTTTCTTTTCCTCCGCTTACTAATATGCTTAAATTCGGCGGGTGATCCTCCCTGATCTGAGGCCAACATTATAAAATTACGAGGCAGACACGATATCCGTTAACGGAGAGTGTGTGCACGACTAGCGCACACACACACACGCCGCTTCTTCGGACGTCGAGTCCGCCTACATCTTTTTTATTCGTGAGTCTGTGTATACCATTAAAACACTCTCGCTCATCTCGAATTAACGCGAAGAGTCGTAGGCGTGTTTCTTTAACGGTGTATGTGAGTTTTACCCCGCACACAAAACAGACGCCGCACTCGTAAATAATAATATTTAAACGGACGAAGAAAATTCGAACCGTCACTCTGCGTGCAACAAATTTACACAATCAATCACACGCAATGTGGCAATTGTTTTTATGCAGCCGGCCCTCAGACAGGAGTGGTCCTGGATGTGTCTCCACGGACCGCAATGTGCGTTCGAAATGTCGATGTTCAAATGTGTCCTGCAGTTCACACTATGACGCGCAGTTAACTGCGTTCTTCATCGACCCGCGAGCCAAGTGATCCACCGTCCAGGGTAATGTTTTATAATAAAATAAGACAATAATAAATATAAAACAAAAATTTTATTAAAAAAATGTACACCGCTATGTGTGTGTGTTCGTTTTTAGAGACTCGAGAACGATACGGATTTTCACCATTCTCAACGTCTATGCATCAATATTTATTAATATGTTTTTGCCGTGTGCGTATACGAAGAAACACAAACAACAAGACACGTTAATGATCCTTCCGCAGGTTCCCCTACGGAAACCTTGTTACGACTTTTACTTCCTCTAAATGATCAAGTTTGGTCAACTTCCCAACGACGCCGACGGCCGTGAAGCCACCGCGTGTCGGTCCGAAGACCTCACTAAATCATTCAATCGGTAGTAGCGACGGGCGGTGTGTACAAAGGGCAGGGACGTAATCAACGCGAGCTTATGACTCGCGCTTACTAGGAATTCCTCGTTTATGGGGGACAATTGCAAACCCCAATCCCCAGCACGAAGGAGTTTCAACGGGTTGCCCGGGCCTCTAGGCCAGGGAGAACATGCTGATTCCTTCAGTGTAGCGCGCGTGCGGCCCAGGACATCTAAGGGCATCACAGACCTGTTATTGCTCAATCTCGTGCGGCTCGAAGCCGCCGGTCCCTCTAAGAAGAATTTGAATACGCAACGAGTGAGTAGCGCGACACGAGTGTCGCGCACACCTAAATCGCTACGCCTATTTAGCAGGCTAGAGTCTCGTTCGTTACCGGAATTAACCAGACAAATCGCTCCACCAACTAAGAACGGCCATGCACCACCACCCACCGAATCAAGAAAGAGCTGTTAATCTGTCAATCCTTCCGGTGTCCGGGCCTGGTGAGATTTCCCGTGTTGAGTCAAATTAAGCCGCAGGCTCCACTCCTGGTGGTGCCCTTCCGTCAATTCCTTTAAGTTTCAGCTTTGCAACCATACTCCCCCCGGAGTCCAAAATCTTTGGTTTCCCGGAAGCTGCCCGCCGAGCCATTGTAGTAACGTCGGCGGATCGCTAGATGACATATTTACGGTTAGAACTAGGGCGGTATCTAATCGCCTTCGAACCTCTAACTTTCGTTCTTGATTGATGAAAACACCTTTGGCAAATGCTTTCGCTGTTGTTCGTCTTGCGACGATCCAAGAATTTCACCTCTAACGTCGCAATACGAATGCCCCCAGTTATCCCTATTAATCATTACCTCGGAGTTCTGAAAACCAACAAAATAGAACCGAGATCATATTCTATTATTCCATGCACGAAATATTCAAGCAGCTTTTTGAGCCCGCTTTGAGCACTCTAATTTGTTCAAAGTAAAATTGTCGGCCCATCTCGACACTCACTGAAGAGCACCGCGATAGGATTTGTTATATTGAACCGGACGTTTTACCGTCGCGGCTCACCGACGATATGCTCCGCAAACGTGTCAGTATCACCGCGGATGCGATGCACCGACAGCGCGCAGCACAAATGCAACTACGAGCTTTTTAACCGCAACAATTTTAGTATACGCTATTGGAGCTGGAATTACCGCGGCTGCTGGCACCAGACTTGCCCTCCAATTGTTCCTCGTTAAAATATTTAAAGTGTACTCATTCCGATTACGAGGCCTCGTAAGAGTCCCGTATCGTTATTTTTCGTCACTACCTCCCCGTGCCGGGAGTGGGTAATTTGCGCGCCTGCTGCCTTCCTTGGATGTGGTAGCCGTTTCTCAGGCTCCCTCTCCGGAATCGAACCCTGATTCCCCGTTACCCGTGACAACCATGGTAGTCGCAGAAACTACCATCGAAAGTTGATAAGGCAGACATTTGAAAGATGCGTCGCCGGTGCTGGACCGTGCGATCGGCAAAAGTTATCCAGATTCATCAAAATTAACGACTTCGAACGCGAGGCTCTCCGCCGATTGGTTTTGATCTAATAAAAGCGCTCATCCCATCACTGGTCAGAGTTCTGATTGCATGTATTAGCTCTAGAATTACCACAGTTATCCAAGTAACCTAAGTAAGATCTAAGGAACCAAAACTGATATATTGAGCCATTCGCGGTTTCGCCTTAATACGGCTTGCACTGAGACATGCATGGCTTAATCTTTGAGACAAGCATATAACTACTGGCAGGATCAACCAGGGAGCTACCACCATATCTAGAGCAACACCGTCGAATCTCGGGCGCAATATGCGCGAGATCGACGAGTTCTTCGATAAGGCTCCATCGTATTTATTATACAAATACGACGGGGCTCCAAGATACGACACGCAGAGAAGACATACAGATACAAATATACCTGTGTGTATTCTCTCGTGCGAATTTTTACTAAGAGACAATGTGCGTGCGGCACTGTGGCTGTCACACAATCGCGCTCTCGATACGAACGTTCGCGACGGACACTTTTCACATAACATTTGTGCGTTCAAGAACACAGATGATTATTGTAAAACAGTCTCGAATTCGTAATACACAAAACACGAAACACGCCCGGTGACAGAGAGTATCAAAAGAAACCTCTGCTGCTCTAAATAATAGACGAACCACAACGACGTGTGGAAATATATCCGATAAACTCAAAAGTGTAATCTTTTGAGGGTTCGCTCTCTGTTATTACAAGTAACAGTAGTGCGAACATTAAACGGACAAACTATACCATATAGTTGTGTTTTCGAAAGATGAAAAACGTGAATGCGCTCTCCGCCGTCGCCGCACTGCGCGTCGCGACGACAAATTTCAATAACACGAACACCGAATACGACTCAGCCCCGAAAACAAAGCCGTTTTCGTTAGGAACGGGACAAATAGTGTTTCGTATATAAATTTTTTTTTTTCGTTTGAGAACCGAGTTTATAATGAATTTTTAGCGCCTTCGATTTCAGCTTCCGAAAACATATATACGGTTGCAGCGTACTGAGCATAAAACTATTAAAAACTGAGCGCTTTGATGCCATAGGTGTGAAAAAGAAGAGAAAAAAAAATAAAAAAAATGTCCAACCGCACGAGGACATTTAACTAAAACACGTCCTGAAAGCAAAATCCACAGTGCAAAGCAAATAAATTTCCCTGTGGTGGGTGGGCAGGTGCGAGTGAGAGGGTGAGAGTAAAAAAAAATTTAAAAAAATAATAATTAAAAAGTACCCCACGAGTAGAACGTCCTAAAAGAAAAAATCAACAGTGCAAAGCAAATAAATTTCCTTGTGGGTGCCGCAGGTGGGTGGGTGCGAGTAGTGCGAGTGAGAGGGCGAGAGTAAAAAACAAAAAAAAAAATAAAAAAAAAAAAACAAAAAAAAAAACAGCCTGTGTGAGTGAGTGAGTGAGTGGGAGTGAGTGAGTGAGGAGAGTGAGTAAAAATAATAATAATTAAATGAGCGAGTGAGTGTGTGTGTGTGTGTGTGTGTGTGTGTGTGTGTGTGTGTGTGTGTGTGTGTGTGTGTGTGTGTGTGTGTGTGTGTGTGTGTGTGTGTGTGTGTGTGTGTGTGTGTGTGTGTGTGTGAGGGTGAGTGAGTAAAAAAATAATAATAATTAAATAATTAAAAAAACACCCCACGAGTAGAATGTCCTAAAAGAAAAATCAACAGTGCAAAGCAAATAAATTTCCTTGTGGGGTGCCGCAGGTGGGTGGGTGCGAGTAGTGCGAGTGAGAGGGCGAACATAAAAAACAAAATTAAAAAAACAAAAAAAAACACCCCACTGTGAATGAGTGAGTGAGTGTGTGTGAGTGAGTGAGTGAGTGAGTGAGTGAGGAGAGAGTGAGAGTAAAATAAATAAATAATTAAATTAGTGAGTGAGTGAGTGAAGGTGTGTGAGAGTGGGAGTGAGTGAGTGAGTGAGTGAGTGAGTGAGTGAGTGAGTGGGTGGGAGTGAGGAGTGAGAGTAAAAAAAAAATTAGTGAGTGAGTGAGTGGGTGGGGGTGAGTGAGGAGAGTGAGTAAAAAAAAAAAATATTAGTGAGTGAGTGAGTGAGTGTGTGTCAGTGAGTGAGTGCGAGTAGTGCGAGCATAAAAAACAAAATTAAAAAAACAAAAAAAAACACCCCACTGTGAATGTGTGAGTGAGTGAGTGAGTGAGTGAGTGAGTGGGTGGGTGGGTGGGTGGGAGTGAGTGAGTGAGTGAGGAGAGAGTGAGAGTAAAATAAATAAATAATTAAATTAGTGAGTGAGTGAGTGAAGGTGTGTGAGTGTGGGAGTGAGTGAGTGAGTGAGTGGGTGGGAGTGAGGAGTGAGAGTAAAAAAAAATTAGTGAGTGAGTGAGTGGGTGGGGGTGAGTGAGGAGAGAGTGAGTAAAAAAAAAATATTAGTGAGTGAGTGAGTGTGTGTGAGTGAGTGAGGAGAGGGGTGAGAGTAAAATAATAATAATAATGAAATATGTAATTAAAAAAACAACCCACGAGTGGAACGTCCTCGAGTAGAGTGCAAGTGAGAGGGCGAGAGTAAAAAAAAACAAAATTAAAAAGAAAACACCCCACTGGTAGTTAGTCCTAAAAGCAAAATTGCTTGCATCCCCAGGTGGGTGGGTGCAAATGAGAACGAACAAGTGAGTGAGTGAGTGAGTGAGTGACTGAGTACATAAGAGAGTGAGTGAGTAAGTGAGTTGGAGTGAGTGAGTGAGTGAGTGGGAGTGGAGTGTCAGTGACAGGGTGAGAGTGAGGGTGAGGGTGAGGGTGAGTGAGCTCGCGTCGTCCGTTATATAAGTTGACAATTGGCGGCCCGTGTCGCTTGCTTTTGCTCGTGTGTATGTGTGTGTAGGTATGTTATGTATAACCGATAGCCTATAGCAGGAGCAGCAGACCACTCACCTTCTACGTTCATACATTCATACGCCGCCGCCGCTCTCAGTGTTTCTCCTCAATCTGGAAAATGCAATTTGCAATATTATATATTTAATAAATCACTATGTACCTACATACATATTAATGTATTTATCATATCACTAGAAAAATATCATTTTTCGTAATATACCTAAACACTTTTAAACATACATTTTTAACTCAACGTTTATTTAACGTTTAACGATAAGAAAAAGAAGCAATTTTCAACTAAACTGTCAATTAATTAAAATGATATAAAGGTGAAATAATAATAAAATATGAGCTTGATTATTTCATGTTTAGTTATTATATATTATAAATAAAAATGCAAAACGGAGTATTTATTTAAGATTTGTTATTTAATTAATTAATTAACTATACATATAGTACTTTTCCTTTAATTTGTCGTAATAACTTGTAATCCATTGTAGTTTTTTCACTAATTTTGCCAGTAAACATCAATCTAGTAAATTTCTA
>OW387799.2:1630000-1632500 GCA_936446665.2 Synanthedon andrenaeformis | reverse complement strand
CATCGCATCCGCGGTGATACTGACACGTTTGCGGAGCATATCGTCGGTGAGCCGCGACGGTAAAACGTCCGGTTCAATATAACAAATCCTATCGCGGTGCTCTTCAGTGAGTGTCGAGATGGGCCGACAATTTTACTTTGAACAAATTAGAGTGCTCAAAGCGGGCTCAAAAAGCTGCTTGAATATTTCGTGCATGGAATAATAGAATATGATCTCGGTTCTATTTTGTTGGTTTTCAGAACTCCGAGGTAATGATTAATAGGGATAACTGGGGGCATTCGTATTGCGACGTTAGAGGTGAAATTCTTGGATCGTCGCAAGACGAACAACAGCGAAAGCATTTGCCAAAGGTGTTTTCATCAATCAAGAACGAAAGTTAGAGGTTCGAAGGCGATTAGATACCGCCCTAGTTCTAACCGTAAATATGTCATCTAGCGATCCGCCGACGTTACTACAATGGCTCGGCGGGCAGCTTCCGGGAAACCAAAGATTTTGGACTCCGGGGGGAGTATGGTTGCAAAGCTGAAACTTAAAGGAATTGACGGAAGGGCACCACCAGGAGTGGAGCCTGCGGCTTAATTTGACTCAACACGGGAAATCTCACCAGGCCCGGACACCGGAAGGATTGACAGATTAACAGCTCTTTCTTGATTCGGTGGGTGGTGGTGCATGGCCGTTCTTAGTTGGTGGAGCGATTTGTCTGGTTAATTCCGGTAACGAACGAGACTCTAGCCTGCTAAATAGGCGTAGCGATTTAGGTGTGCGCGGCACTCGTGTCGCGCTACTCACTCGTTGCGTATTCAAATTCTTCTTAGAGGGACCGGCGGCTTCGAGCCGCACGAGATTGAGCAATAACAGGTCTGTGATGCCCTTAGATGTCCTGGGCCGCACGCGCGCTACACTGAAGGAATCAGCATGTTCTCCCTGGCCTAGAGGCCCGGGCAACCCGTTGAAACTCCTTCGTGCTGGGGATTGGGGTTTGCAATTGTCCCCCATAAACGAGGAATTCCTAGTAAGCGCGAGTCATAAGCTCGCGTTGATTACGTCCCTGCCCTTTGTACACACCGCCCGTCGCTACTACCGATTGAATGATTTAGTGAGGTCTTCGGACCGACACGCGGTGGCTTCACGGCCGTCGGCGTCGTTGGGAAGTTGACCAAACTTGATCATTTAGAGGAAGTAAAAGTCGTAACAAGGTTTCCGTAGGGGAACCTGCGGAAGGATCATTAACGTGTCGTTGTTGTTTGTGTTTCTTCGTATACGCACACAGCAAACATATTAATAAATATTGCATAGACGTTGAGAATGGTGAAAATCCGTATCGTTCTCCGAGTCTCTAAAAACGAACACACACACACACATTAGCGGTATACATTTTTTTAATAGAATTTTTGTTTTATATTTATTGTTATCTTGTTTTATTAAAACATTACCCTGGACGGTGGATCACTTGGCTCGCGGGTCGATGAAGAACGCAGTTAACTGCGCGTCATAGTGTGAACTGCAGGACACATTTGAACATCGACATTTCGAACGCACATTGCGGTCCGTGGAGACACATCCAGGACCACTCCTGTCTGAGGGCCGGCTGCATAAAAACAATTGCCACATTGCGTGTGATTGATTGTGTAAATTTGTTGCACGCAGAGTGACGGTTCGAATTTCCTTCGTCCGTTTAAATATTTTTATTTACGAGTGCGCGTCTGTTTTGTGTGCGGGGTAAAACTCACAAACACCGTTACAGAGAAACACGCCTACGACTCTTCGCGTTAATTCGAGATGAGCGTGAGTGTTTTAATGGTATACACAGACTCACGAATAAAAAATGTAGGCGGACTCGACGTCCGAAGAAGCGGCGTGTGTGTATGCTAGTCGTGCACACACTCTCCGTTAACGGATATCGTGTCTGCCTCGTAATTTTATAATGTTGGCCTCAGATCAGGGAGGATCACCCGCCGAATTTAAGCATATTAGTAAGCGGAGGAAAAGAAACTAACCAGGATTTCCTTAGTAGCGGCGAGCGAACAGGAAAGAGCCCAGCACTGAATCCCGCGGTCTTTCCGGTCGCGGGAGATGTGGTGTTCGGGAGGTGCCGCTTTCTCGTCGTCCCCGCTCTCGTCCAAGTTCGTCTTGAACGGGGCCGTTTTCCCGTAGAGGGTGCCAGGCCCGTAGCGACGGAGGTAGGCGGCGAGAGGCACTCTCCTAAGAGTCGGGTTGCTTGAGAGTGCAGCCCTAAGTGGGTGGTAAACTCCATCTAAGGCTAAATATTACCGCGAGACCGATAGCGAACAAGTACCGTGAGGGAAAGTTGAAAAGAACTTTGAAGAGAGAGTTCAACAGTACGTGAAACCGTTCAGGGGTAAACCTGCGAAACTCGAATGAACGAACGGAGAGATTCATCGTCATTTCGCGGCGTACGCGGGCGTTTCACGATGTCGTCGCACGGTGGACTCGTTTCAACGTTGTGTCGGCACGGTGCGCTCGCGTCGACGTTCGTGGA
>OW387799.2:1617500-1620000 GCA_936446665.2 Synanthedon andrenaeformis | reverse complement strand
CTTGTCTCAAAGATTAAGCCATGCATGTCTCAGTGCAAGCCGTATTAAGGCGAAACCGCGAATGGCTCAATATATCAGTTTTGGTTCCTTAGATCTTACTTCGGTTACTTGGATAACTGTGGTAATTCTAGAGCTAATACATGCAATCAGAACTCTGACCAGTGATGGGATGAGCGCTTTTATTAGATCAAAACCAATCGGCGGAGAGCCTCGCGTTCGAAGTCGTTAATTTTGATGAATCTGGATAACTTTTGCCGATCGCACGGTCCAGCACCGGCGACGCATCTTTCAAATGTCTGCCTTATCAACTTTCGATGGTAGTTTCTGCGACTACCATGGTTGTCACGGGTAACGGGGAATCAGGGTTCGATTCCGGAGAGGGAGCCTGAGAAACGGCTACCACATCCAAGGAAGGCAGCAGGCGCGCAAATTACCCACTCCCGGCACGGGGAGGTAGTGACGAAAAATAACGATACGGGACTCTTACGAGGCCTCGTAATCGGAATGAGTACACTTTAAATATTTTAACGAGGAACAATTGGAGGGCAAGTCTGGTGCCAGCAGCCGCGGTAATTCCAGCTCCAATAGCGTATACTAAAATTGTTGCGGTTAAAAAGCTCGTAGTTGCATTTGTGCTGCGCGCTGTCGGTGCATCGCATCCGCGGTGATACTGACACGTTTGCGGAGCATATCGTCGGTGAGCCGCGACGGTAAAACGTCCGGTTCAATATAACAAATCCTATCGCGGTGCTCTTCAGTGAGTGTCGAGATGGGCCGACAATTTTACTTTGAACAAATTAGAGTGCTCAAAGCGGGCTCAAAAAGCTGCTTGAATATTTCGTGCATGGAATAATAGAATATGATCTCGGTTCTATTTTGTTGGTTTTCAGAACTCCGAGGTAATGATTAATAGGGATAACTGGGGGCATTCGTATTGCGACGTTAGAGGTGAAATTCTTGGATCGTCGCAAGACGAACAACAGCGAAAGCATTTGCCAAAGGTGTTTTCATCAATCAAGAACGAAAGTTAGAGGTTCGAAGGCGATTAGATACCGCCCTAGTTCTAACCGTAAATATGTCATCTAGCGATCCGCCGACGTTACTACAATGGCTCGGCGGGCAGCTTCCGGGAAACCAAAGATTTTGGACTCCGGGGGGAGTATGGTTGCAAAGCTGAAACTTAAAGGAATTGACGGAAGGGCACCACCAGGAGTGGAGCCTGCGGCTTAATTTGACTCAACACGGGAAATCTCACCAGGCCCGGACACCGGAAGGATTGACAGATTAACAGCTCTTTCTTGATTCGGTGGGTGGTGGTGCATGGCCGTTCTTAGTTGGTGGAGCGATTTGTCTGGTTAATTCCGGTAACGAACGAGACTCTAGCCTGCTAAATAGGCGTAGCGATTTAGGTGTGCGCGGCACTCGTGTCGCGCTACTCACTCGTTGCGTATTCAAATTCTTCTTAGAGGGACCGGCGGCTTCGAGCCGCACGAGATTGAGCAATAACAGGTCTGTGATGCCCTTAGATGTCCTGGGCCGCACGCGCGCTACACTGAAGGAATCAGCATGTTCTCCCTGGCCTAGAGGCCCGGGCAACCCGTTGAAACTCCTTCGTGCTGGGGATTGGGGTTTGCAATTGTCCCCCATAAACGAGGAATTCCTAGTAAGCGCGAGTCATAAGCTCGCGTTGATTACGTCCCTGCCCTTTGTACACACCGCCCGTCGCTACTACCGATTGAATGATTTAGTGAGGTCTTCGGACCGACACGCGGTGGCTTCACGGCCGTCGGCGTCGTTGGGAAGTTGACCAAACTTGATCATTTAGAGGAAGTAAAAGTCGTAACAAGGTTTCCGTAGGGGAACCTGCGGAAGGATCATTAACGTGTCGTTGTTGTTTGTGTTTCTTCGTATACGCACACAGCAAACATATTAATAAATATTGCATAGACGTTGAGAATGGTGAAAATCCGTATCGTTCTCCGAGTCTCTAAAAACGAACACACACACACACATTAGCGGTATACATTTTTTTAATAGAATTTTTGTTTTATATTTATTGTTATCTTGTTTTATTAAAACATTACCCTGGACGGTGGATCACTTGGCTCGCGGGTCGATGAAGAACGCAGTTAACTGCGCGTCATAGTGTGAACTGCAGGACACATTTGAACATCGACATTTCGAACGCACATTGCGGTCCGTGGAGACACATCCAGGACCACTCCTGTCTGAGGGCCGGCTGCATAAAAACAATTGCCACATTGCGTGTGATTGATTGTGTAAATTTGTTGCACGCAGAGTGACGGTTCGAATTTCCTTCGTCCGTTTAAATATTTTTATTTACGAGTGCGCGTCTGTTTTGTGTGCGGGGTAAAACTCACAAACACCGTTACAGAGAAACACGCCTACGACTCTTCGCGTTAATTCGAGATGAGCGTGAGTGTTTTAATGGTATACACAGACTCACGAATAAAAAATGTAGGCGGACTCGACGTCCGAA
>OW387799.2:1610000-1612500 GCA_936446665.2 Synanthedon andrenaeformis | reverse complement strand
AATATATAAAATAAAATACATTAAATACATAACATATGTAACGACGCATTCGTGTAAAACAATTGATGTCACTTTCTCGAAATGTCTAAAACTGCACATAAGATACTGCACATACAAAACTTGCACCCAAAAATCACCAATCGTCTCAGGTTAAACTCAAAATAAAACACAGGGAATACAATAGGTAAATCGCTAGAAAGTGATCTCAAGTCAATCTATTTCAAAGCAATCTATTTATTAAATAAACCTTTAAAATATATAAGAAGACACAATGAAAGAAACGTTCGCGTGTACGTTTTCATATTAGCGCCATCTAGTTACAATCGATGTTAATTCGGATTTAATAGATATTTTAAATTTGCAACGACGATATTAGTTTCAATCAAGCACGACAACAAACGTAAAAGTCGGTACTATGAAATTGTTTTTTCGATTGGTTTATTAATTATTTATTTTATTTTATTTTCCATGTATGGTCACGTGATCCCAGGTCACATGTTAAAAAATAATCTCTATCTCTAGATAAGTATCTATATATATAAAAATTACGTGTCACGTGTGTGTCCTTGATGAACTTCTAAACTAAACTACTGAACCGATTTTGATAAAACTTCGTAACTGTGTGTAATTTGTTCCAACTTAAAAGATTGAATAGTTTTTATCTCGATTTATTGTATTTTTTTTTTAATTGTAAATTATTAACGTAGCGCCATCTGTTGGATACTTAGTCAATCCATGAGTTCCATGACAAACTCACAGATGGCGGTTTATCGTAAGGCTGGATTGAATAAAAAATTGTACCCGTGTGAAATTGTAGTGATATATTTTTGTAATTATAATAATTGAACCGGTAGTTTGAAGAAGGAAATAAGTCTAATTGTTATTTCCTTCTTCAAACTAATGGAATTAGTCAGCACTTATATCTTTGTAGCAAAAACGATTTTTGTTGTGTTCTTAAAGCCTATAGATGTGTCTACGTTTAGAGACGACTTTTTGTGATTTATTCCCTTCTTCAAACTACCGGTTCAATTTCAATAATAAAATTGTTTCTGTAAGTTTTGTATAAAAAACAAGCTGCTTTTTTTCAGCCAACTTTGATGACACTTCGTTATGCATTTCGATTTTTTTTTTGTTTTGTTTTTAAAGTAAGTACCACTATATTTGCGGACAGTTTTTTTTCTAATTAGAATTTTCGGTATTCGGTATTTTCTAAAAAAAATCTTAGTAGAACTACAACAAATTGCATTGAGCAGAACCAAACATTGGCGCCACCTTTGAAAAATGAAAAAAACGAAACAGTAGTTTTTCAGTGAGCCTGTCTGATGTTCTTTACATTAAAAAAAAGGGTTAAGTTAAATATTAATGCGTGTAATAAGGTGGTTTAGTTTAGTCTATGTGCCATAGATGTCGCTGAGCGATATTGATTTGCACTATAACCGACAAATTCAATTTAAAAATACGGTGGTTTTGATGTTCTTTTCCTTTTGTTTGCATTATTTTACTGTCTTCTCAACTAGAAATTTACTAGATCGATGTTTACTGGCAAAATTAGTGAAAAAACTGCAATGGAGAAGTTATTACGACAAATTAAAGGAAAAGTATACTATATGTATAGTTAATTAAATAACAAATCAATACTCCGTTTTGCATTTTTATAATATAATAATTAATAAACATGACAGTTTAGTTGAAAATTGCTTCTTTTTCTTATCGTTAAACGTTAAATAAACGTTGAGTTAAAAATGTATGTTAAATAGTGTTTAGGTATATATATTACGAAAAATGATATTTTTCTAGTGATATGATAAATACATTAATATGTATGTACATAGTGATTAAATATATAATATTGCATTTTCCAGATTGAGGAGAGAGAGCGGCGGCGTATGAACGTATGAACGTTGAAGTAGTAGAATAGAAGGTGAGTGGTCTGCTGCTCCTGCTATATCGGCTGTCGGTTATACATAACATACCTACACATACATACACACGAGCAAAAGCAAGCGACGGGCCGCCAATTGTCAACTTATATAACGGACGACGCGAGCTCACTCACACTCACCCTCACCCTCACTCTCACCCTGTCACTGACACTCCACTCCCACTCACTCACTCTCTTATGTACTCAGTCACTCACTCACTCACTTGTTCGTTCTCATTTGCACCCACCCACCTGGGGATGCAAGCAATTTTGCTTTTATGACTTACTACCAGTGGTATTTTTAATTTTTTTTTTTTCTTTCGCCCTTTCACTCGCACTCTACTCGAGGACGTTCCACTCGTGGGTTGTTTTTTTAATTACATATTTCATTATTATTATTATTATTTTACTCTCACCCTCTACTCACTCACTCACTCACTAATTTAATTTTTTTTTTTTACTCTCACTCCTCACTCCCACCCACCCACTCACTAACTCACTCACTCCCACTCTCACACACCTTCACTCACTCACTAATTTAATTATTTATTTATTTATTTTACTCTCACTCTCTCCTCA
>OW387799.2:1602500-1605000 GCA_936446665.2 Synanthedon andrenaeformis | reverse complement strand
TTCCGTAGGGGAACCTGCGGAAGGATCATTAACGTGTCGTTGTTGTTTGTGTTTCTTCGTATACGCACACAGCAAACATATTAATAAATATTGCATAGACGTTGAGAATGGTGAAAATCCGTATCGTTCTCCGAGTCTCTAAAAACGAACACACACACACACATTAGCGGTATACATTTTTTTAATAGAATTTTTGTTTTATATTTATTGTTATCTTGTTTTATTAAAACATTACCCTGGACGGTGGATCACTTGGCTCGCGGGTCGATGAAGAACGCAGTTAACTGCGCGTCATAGTGTGAACTGCAGGACACATTTGAACATCGACATTTCGAACGCACATTGCGGTCCGTGGAGACACATCCAGGACCACTCCTGTCTGAGGGCCGGCTGCATAAAAACAATTGCCACATTGCGTGTGATTGATTGTGTAAATTTGTTGCACGCAGAGTGACGGTTCGAATTTCCTTCGTCCGTTTAAATATTTTTATTTACGAGTGCGCGTCTGTTTTGTGTGCGGGGTAAAACTCACAAACACCGTTACAGAGAAACACGCCTACGACTCTTCGCGTTAATTCGAGATGAGCGTGAGTGTTTTAATGGTATACACAGACTCACGAATAAAAAATGTAGGCGGACTCGACGTCCGAAGAAGCGGCGTGTGTGTATGCTAGTCGTGCACACACTCTCCGTTAACGGATATCGTGTCTGCCTCGTAATTTTATAATGTTGGCCTCAGATCAGGGAGGATCACCCGCCGAATTTAAGCATATTAGTAAGCGGAGGAAAAGAAACTAACCAGGATTTCCTTAGTAGCGGCGAGCGAACAGGAAAGAGCCCAGCACTGAATCCCGCGGTCTTTCCGGTCGCGGGAGATGTGGTGTTCGGGAGGTGCCGCTTTCTCGTCGTCCCCGCTCTCGTCCAAGTTCGTCTTGAACGGGGCCGTTTTCCCGTAGAGGGTGCCAGGCCCGTAGCGACGGAGGTAGGCGGCGAGAGGCACTCTCCTAAGAGTCGGGTTGCTTGAGAGTGCAGCCCTAAGTGGGTGGTAAACTCCATCTAAGGCTAAATATTACCGCGAGACCGATAGCGAACAAGTACCGTGAGGGAAAGTTGAAAAGAACTTTGAAGAGAGAGTTCAACAGTACGTGAAACCGTTCAGGGGTAAACCTGCGAAACTCGAATGAACGAACGGAGAGATTCATCGTCATTTCGCGGCGTACGCGGGCGTTTCACGATGTCGTCGCACGGTGGACTCGTTTCAACGTTGTGTCGGCACGGTGCGCTCGCGTCGACGTTCGTGGACGGCGTGCACTTCTCTCCAAGTAATGCATCGCGACCCGTTCGATGTCTGTCTAAGCGCCGCGTCGGGAGTCCGGCGGTATTCGTTCACGCGTCTACCGTCGGACCGGTGTCGGTGGCCGACAGGCTGTCGGACGGTATAGTGACGAAACGCGCACGCGTTTCAACGCGTCCAGGCCCGACGCAAGGTTCAAAGTGACGTGCTTTCGAGCCACCGCCGCAAGTGCGGTACTCGACACGTTGCGCCTGTTTTGTCGCAGCCGTGTGTCTCGGACCGTGCGCGTCTCGGTCGGCGATGATTCCAGTTTCGGGCACTCGCAGGACCCGTCTTGAAACACGGACCAAGGAGTCTAGCATGTGTGCGAGTCATTGAGATTTTTTATATATGTTAAAACTGAAAGGCGTAACGAAAGTGAAGGTGCGTTTTGTCGCGCGCTCTGGGAGGATGGAGCGTCGGTCCAGATCGATCTCTCGCACTCCCGAGGCGTCTCGTTTCCAATCCGTGAATGCAGGCGCGCTCAGAGCACAGATGCTGGGACCCGAAAGATGGTGAACTATGCCTGGTCAGGTCGAAGTCAGGGGAAACCCTGATGGAGGACCGTAGCGATTCTGACGTGCAAATCGATCGTCGGAACTGGGTATAGGGGCGAAAGACTAATCGAACCATCTAGTAGCTGGTTCCGTCCGAAGTTTCCCTCAGGATAGCTGGCGTCGAATTGAAACAGTCTCATCCGGTAAAGCGAATGATTAGAGGCATTGGGGCCGAAACGACTTCAACCTATTCTCAAACTTTAAATGGGTGAGAACTCCGGCTTACTCGAACGATGAAGCCGGAGATCTGATGACGGTGCCAAGTGGGCCAATTTTGGTAAGCAGAACTGGCGCTGTGGGATGAACCAAACGTAGTGTTAAGGCGCCTAAAAAACGCTCATGGGACACCATGAAAGGCGTTGGTCGCTCATGACAGCAGGACGGTGGCCATGGAAGTCGGAATCCGCTAAGGAGTGTGCAACGACTCACCTGCCGAAGCAACCAGCCCTGAAAATGGATGGCGCTGAAGCGTTTTGCCTATACACTACCGTTACGGGCAAATGAGACACACACACACCTAATAAGTTTGTGTGTCATTATGTCGTAACGAGTAGGACGTGCGCGGCGGTGTGCGCAGAAGGGTCTGGGCGTGAGCCCGCCTGGAGCCACC